>SJYC01063688.1:0-115784 GCA_006408675.1 Madoqua kirkii
CAACCTGGTGCTGCTCTGCCCAGGCCTGCTCTCCATCATCGCTGAGGAGCAGTTACCCCTGAGAGAGACCAATGGCATTTCCCTTCAGCTTGGATGGATTTCCACTCAGAACACAGAGCCGAGGCCAGCACACTAGGTTACAGGCCAAGGAGATGGGCTCTCCATTCCGTGGGTGCAGAGTTTTGAGAGTGGGTCAGGCTGGCCGTAGCCAGTGGGAAGCATCTTGGAAACAAGGGAGCAAGGCATGGGGGAAGGAAGAGACTGGCCTTCCTAGAGGAGCTCCTGGCATCATGCCCACTCTCAGGGTGCAGGAAACTCAAATCTGGCCTTAGAAGGGGACTCACTCCCCCCATCCTGCCCCCTCCCCAATGGTGGGAATGTGGCCACTGTGTGTGATCCACTTCAGAAACCATGGCTGCTGGAGCTTGGTTGGATAAGCCTGGGGAGGGCTTTGATCTCATGCCTTTGCCTCCTAGATTCTGCTTCTGATTGTTTTCAGGCTAAGGTTCCCAGGTCTAACCAACATTCTCTGAAAGACATAATCACTGGTCAACCCCCACCAGGCACCACCCCCACCAGGCATCACTCCAGGTCTTCCATTGCCCCTTTCAAAACTGGGCTCCCAGAATAAGCTCATTTCTGCAGACATGCTCAGGCTGGAACAGCATGCAATGAGGCCACCATAATCTGTGACTTGCATCTGCCCTTCCTGTACCTGCATCGTGCAGTTGGTCCCCAGGAATAGCCACTCACAAGACCTCTGGCTCAGCGACTTGTTTGCACCTAAATGAAAATGTGGACCTTTAACACTGACCGTGACATTTTGAAGGCAGAGCTCTCACTCGGCAAGATAAGTCTGAATCTTGACTCCAAAGTCATTCACGTTGGTTGTCCTCTGTGACCCTGGGAAGCATGTTGGGCATCCCTGTCTTCAGCAGGAAGAGAGGTGAGTGGGACGGTACGTATAGAGAGGAGGGTGTGCCACAACTGGACCCCCCCTTCTACCAGCAGAGGAACACCTCGAAGGCAAGAGGGGTCGGTTCAGCCCACTGACACGGCGTCACTGGATGGAAAACAGCTCACCTCTCTCCCTTTCCAGGAGTCCTCACTTCCTCAGCATTCGCCAAGACCTGGGGGCGGGAGCTAACCACAGGCTCCTTCATCATCACTTGGAGCCACCCATCTCCAGGGACCACCTGCATCCTCTTCCAGCTTCCTGGCCAGGCCTCACCTGCCCTGGGAGTGGGGTCGCACCCTCAAGGCTCCCCCTGGACTTGCTACTACTCTGCCTCTAAAGCCCACACATTACGCAGCACCTGCTCCACACCCCTCCAAACAGCTTGCTTTAAAAAGTGATCCATGGGTACTTAATAAGTATGCTTCACTGGCACTTGGCTTTCAAACCTACCCTTTCCCTTTGTAGAAAACAGAGATTTTACCTTTCCTGGCCCTCTGTTCCCTCGTTTCTTGATGATGTATGACTTGCCCTTCCTCACTCTCATTCAAGGGCAGAAGTGCAAGTGAGCTCCACAGTCAGACAGGCCTGGGGTCAGTCTCAGCAAAACCCCTAAGCAGTTCCATGACTTTGGATCCTTGCCCGCAAGCTCAGTGTCTCTCTGCAAATCTGCAAAATGGGAGAAGCACTCCCTGGCTTGCACGGTCCTGGTGAGAATTCGATGAGGTGGTACCACTGATGTCCAGTGCCCGGGACACAGCTGGTACTTAACTGACAGTAGTAGTAGCAGTAGTTATCACTCTTCTTAATAATAGCTCTGCGAGTAATAACAAGGTGAACCCTCTGATGATATTCTCACAAGAGCCACAACCTAACAGAAATGCTGGAAAGTTGATCTTGCATCTCAGGCCTCCCAACACCCATCAGTCCCCACCCTCGTCCCAGGCAAGTTAAGTCCCTCAGACAAGAATCACTGCAACCACTAGCTCTAGTCAGGGCAAGTGGTATTGACTGAGCCTTGGAGTCTACAAGGAAGCTAAATACAATTTATGCTGCCAACCACTGTGTAAATAAGATCTTACATTAGCCATGTGGCAGAGGCAGAAGATGGACTCAGAAGTTAAAGAACTCAGCGGGAAATGGCAATAGACCCAGCATATTAGCCTCCAAATCCTGGGCTTGCTCCTGGAGGCTACCAGAAATACAGTGGGATTCAGGCCAAATGATCCTTTCACTTTTGGCTGTACCTGGGGGTCAAGTCAAAGGTGTATCCCAGGGCTGCCCTGTTTCTGCACAGGTCAGGCGCCTTCTCCCAGAGCCAGGCTAGAGTCCTCATCTGGCTGCTGCCAACCCTGAGCCTCCCTCCTCCTCCTGTTTTACTCTGGCCCATCTTCTACAGTCTCTCAACTCTGCCTCACCTTTCTTCTCATGCTTTGCCCTCTCCTGTAATAGATTTCTTCTTTCACCAAGGAGACCAGTGAGGAGCTGTGAGTCCGGGCTGTCAAGGCAATGAGACCCTATGGACCCCCCTCAGCTCCATCAGGAGCCCTGTTTCCTTGCAGGGCCCTGAGGGCCACTCTGACCTTCACCGGCAGTTGGTCCTCAGCCTCACATACCGTTGGGAGAAAGGTTCCCACGGTTGGGACAAGGGGCATGGCAGGGGTCTGCCTTCCTGGAAAAGTTTTAGAGAAAAGACATCTGTCTGTTGGGACAAATGAGGGTTAAGCCTGTCTCTGAGAGGGGGAGAGGGAATGGGTGACCTCTGGGGTTCCCTCCTGGAGTCCATAGACAGAAATATCTCCTGCTCCACTGATGAATGAGTCTGTGAGCCATTTTCAAGAGCAAGAAAATAAATCTGTCAGACAGTCAGGTTCTGGTGAACCACCACAACTCCCAGAGTTCTTTAACACAGTGAGTCAAGAAGCATCTCTCCCTTAATCCATCCCTCCCTCCACACACATACACACAGTCATAGTGCATGTACTTCTGTGGCAGGAAAGGGGAACCCTTCCAGGGCTGGAGAGTGGGCTCGTATCTAATACTCAGAAAGGCATTATCTCAGGAGACGTACACGCTGACAAAGCAAGAAACGTTATCCGGAGGGGGAACCCGGGTGGAGAGCAGTAGGGTAAGGAAAACCAGGACAACTACTCTGCCATGTGGCTCACAATCTCAGGCTTTATGGTAACAGGGCTAGTGTCCTGGTTCCCTCTGGCCAATCACCTTGCATGTGCCCGTATTTGATGTGACTTGGGTCCTTCCTGGTGGCACTCACATCTCTCAGCCAAGATGGACTCCAGCGCAAAGGATTCTGGGAGGTTGTTGGGACATATTAGCGGTGGGCTTCTCCTTCCTCCTTTGAGCCCCTTCCAAATTATCCCAGTTAGTTTTCAGTGGCAGCATCCTGTTCCGTATCGAGACCTCTTGTAAGACAGCTCATGCAAGTGGTTATCATCTTGCCTGACCAAGACGAGCAGTTTTGGTCAACGGTTCCCTAACATTTCTGCAACCAGTGCAATAATTAATATTCTACTCAATGTAATAATTCATATTCTACCCAATGACACTGCTCATCTGTAACACTCTAGTCACCTCTCTGTCAAAGGCACACACATGCCCACAAAAAAGAGCTCATGTAAAAACCCAGTGACAGCAACCACACATGATGAAGTCAGGCAGAACAGTGCCCTTGTCTGGCCCACCTTCATCCCAGGGGATCCACCAGCCTTGGCCAACCCACCCCAGGGCTGTCACTCTTTCCAGAGCAGTGTCTGAACCCCATGGATCCCTGGGCCCATGGCTCTGTCCTGAGCCCCAGCCTTTGTCTATCACTGTCTCTGTCAAGCAGGTGATTTTAAACTTCCATTCCTAAAAGACATGTATTATATGTATATTAAAAAAAATGTTTTAAGTGCCTCAGGGTGTTTTGTTCCTCATTGCTTCATAAAAGTGACATTAATAGCCAGAGAAGAGCGCTGCTGAGTGCAATTACAGAGGATGTTTCAGGTATGAAAGCTGTTTTGAGCCTGCTAATGTTTCCTAATTACAGGCCTTTTGGTAGTGAGAGAAAAAGATAAAGAGTGGGTGGGAGGTGCAGGGTGGGAGCTCTGACTTACCTCAGGGGTTTACCTGAACAGGGCAGGGGAGAGGTAGGGGGTGGGGGGGAGCAGGGCAGTTGGAGGCCCACCTGCCGGGAGGCAGGGCCCCTCGCAGTGGAGAAAGCAGTACTTATTCCTTGGTAACAGCTCAGGGGAAAGACACCACTGTGTCCTAAACGGTGAGAAAATCTTAGACACTGAGCCTGAATTCGACGGACCTCCAGCAACTCAAAACTGGAAGTTCTGTTGGAAGCCACTCTCTGGAGACACTGCAGCATTTCACTAGGAGAGAGGGTACAGCGCGATTTTCAGTAGGCAAGCAGGCAGTAGGGGGTTAGATGGCACTCTCCAACCATGTGATCAGAAGCAATTTAACAGTTGTTCAGTGTTTAGGTTTCCTCTTCTGTCATATGGGGCTGTTGTGAGGACTGATGTACACCTGGCTGTAAAGCACATGGGGCCATGCGATGTAGTATTCAATTTCCTCTTTCTGTGCCCAGCAACTATTCAGCTTTCTGGTACCCACATCCCAACTCCTTCTGGAGAGGTACTCCCTCCAGCCCTTCAGCCCAAGGCTTCTGGTGGGCTCAGCCCAGCACAGGGTTGGAACATAGGACCTGAGAGTACTTCCTGGATGCAGGAACTGGATCAGGGCAGGTGTGGGAGCCAAATTGATATAGTCAGGCCCACTCAGAGCTAATTCCAGAGCTTCTGCTGGGGGATCCCAGAGGAGGTACTGGCTCTTTCCCAGGGGATGATGGATGAGGTTGTAAGAGCTGGAGTCACAGCAGACTTTTTATGACCAAGAGGAAGCTCGGCAAGGAGCCAACACAAGGGGAGCAGAGAGAGGAGAAAGGTCATGAGGAGAGAGACAGATTGATCTAAGGATTTGCACCCAGCCACAGAGGAAGCCACATCCGCCCTCGGAACATTTATTCACATGAGCCAAGATACCTCCCTTAAGACTGACTTGTGTTTTTCTGTCCCTGGCCACCAGGAAACCCTGACTGATCCTGAAGTGTGGCTCCCAGCAATCAGTGACCAGTTCCAATGCTCCCGAGTCCCAGGCAGGGGTACCAATCTGAAAAAGGATGCCCACCTCTGTTCCCCTCTGCTCGCCTGCCCCTGCAATGGCCGGAAATTCAAACACCATACAACTCCATTCACAAAATCATTTGCCCAGAGCTAAATGTCTCCTGGATTTGCCTAATTTAGCTCAGGCTTTTCTGTCTTAATTAGCATGATTGAGTCATCAAAAGAAGAGAGAAAATCCAGGCCTCCAGAGGGTGAGTACTATGCTAACACTTTCTGAGTGTTTACTCAGGAAAACTTTTTGTCGACACAGTTGCATATACAGAATCATTCCCATCCTCGCCCTGTTGAGCAGAGGAGACCCTGGAACTAAAGGAATCTGGGTGATGGGCCAAAATCACACAGCCAGGGGACTGCAGAGCAGAAACAGGAGCCAGATTATTTGATGCCAGGGCCTGAAGCCTTCATTGCTGCACCATAACCTTCACACCTATCAGGCTAACTAAATTTCTATTGATTTTGCTTGGCCTTGGAACAAATGGGGTGCTATTGGAGTGGATTTCTCTCCTAAGTGTGCTGTCCTTACTCCCAGGATGTGGCAGCCAGTGAGGGTGCCTGGAACTGGTAGATGGGGAAAGGAAACAGCCAGGAGGGGCCCCAGGAGGGCGGTGGGGAAGGACAGCCTCTGTGTGCTGCTCTCACGGGCATGCATCCTGTTTGAGGAGTTAATTTATCAGACACATACACAGGTACTCAAGTGAGGGTTGTGCCCTACACACTGGCCTCTCAGGAAGCTCTCCACTTAGTCCAATAATACTCTCATCACTTAAGATCTTTCCAGAACTCTGGAAACTGCCTGCAGAGACATAAGTTGAAATCAGCTCATTTAACTTCATACACCCACCCCCACAAACACAAACACTCACACATGTATCACATAGAAATACACACGCACATATCACACAGAAATACTCAAATGCACATATACACATAGGCACATACACACAGACATACATAAAACTGGATATGGGCTCCCCAGGTGGCACTAGTGGAAAAGTGCCTGCCACCTGCCAAGGCAGGAGACACAAGTGATGTGGGTTCAATGCCTGGGTCAGAAGATCCCCTGGAAGAGGACATGGCAACCCACTCCAGTATTCTTGCCTGGAGAATCCCACAGACAGAGGAGCCTGGCGGGCTATAGTCCATAGGGTCACAAAAAGTCGGACACGACTGAAGCAACTTAGCACAGCACAGCACACATACCTGGATACACAATATGTAAACATACATTTCACATATTTATACACAGATGCACAGACACACACAGACATACGTACACGGAGCACAGGCACACATACACCCAGCCTGCTCAACCTGAAGGCTCGTCAGGCTCCAGACCCTTTCGCATCTTTCCTCTGTCAACCTTCCCACCTTCCCATGATGAAGATTTGCCAATATTAATGTGGTAAACAGAACATGTCACAGGTTGTGAGAAGGTGATTCCACAGGGTAGCACAGATGGAGGTGGAGTCTGGAAGCCTGTGAAGTGCTCTTTCAAGGTAACTCAGGATCTGTAGATGTTCACAGGGCGGCCACATGTTACACAGTCACAGACTCCCACAGAGAGGCTACTGTCTGCCCACATGCAAAGAGCCAAGGAGCCCTGGCAATGTTCTGAACAAGTAGAAGGCCTTGCTTGGATTTCCAACAAGCAAGCTGAATAAGCCTCACTATCAGAGGGACCCAGCTTGCCATCCTTATCCATCACAGCCAATATGTGAAAGCAGCTGGAGCTTCTGGAGAGCGTCCTGGTCTTCTCCATCATGCTCATCACAGGAAAGGTAGCTCTATCCATATCACTGATTAAGTTTCTTTAAAACATACTGACAATCAATTGGGTATTGGGAGGTCTACAAAAAACATTTTATTGGGCTACAATAAACCTAAACTGAGCATCGCCTGAATTCAGAACCCTGGGTTGAAGATGCAGGAAGTATCATGAATGTGCTGCTTCTTCCTCATTTTATGTGGCCGACAAACATTTACTGAAGCCTGTCCCTGCTGGCCCGGGGACAGAGATGAAACCGCTCCTTTCTCTGCCTGGTGGGAGGAAGTACACATCAACTCAGGTTTAGCTCACAGAGTGATGGACAGTTAGGGGCTGGCACCAAGCCTTCTGCTTTAGGGAAAGGGCCCCTACCATGGAGTCCTGGTGGGGAGGGGCACCCCGGAGGGCTCCCCGAGGGGAGGGGAATGGAACTGACACTTGACGGACAGACAGGGGGACAGACAGGGATGCAAGGGGGAGAGGGGAAAAGGAAAAGAGGAGAGAGGGCCAGGCAGCATCTAGGAACAGTGGCTGTTCTTCAGCCACTTGGTCTTGTCTGAGTCTTTGTGATCCCACTGATTATAGCTCGCCAGGGTCCTCTGTCCATGGGATTTCCCAGGCCAGAATACTGGAGTGACTTGCCATTTCCTTCTCCAGGGGATCTTCCTGACCCAGGGATCAAACCTATGCCTCCTGCATTAGCAGGCGGATTCTTTACCACTGAGCCACTCGGGAAACCCCTCTAGGAAGGGGGACGACTGCTAAGCTGGGCATGAGAACCAGCACTTCCTGAGCCCTGTGGCAGCTGAGCACCGCCCTGAGTATTGACCACAGGACCTCTCAGCACCCTCCTGCCCAGAGCTTCACATCAACATGTGAAGGTCAGGACCCTTTTGGAGCAGGACTGTAAAGAAGGGTTAGGGAGAGGTAACTGAAGGCAGCCCAAGGGAGGAGGGTGGAGTTCACAGGGTCATGGGTGATGGTCCTAGGATGCTCTCTGATGGGAGCTCAGCCCCTCAGCCCCCCAGCATCTGGTATTTCATAAATATATTTGTCATTTTCTCCCTCTGCTCACCAAGTGGCCTCTGATATGAGTTAAACCTAAAGGCTTTAAATTAAAGCTGCAATTAGATTATAAAGCAACATTTTGCCATTTGAGCAGAAATACTTTCTGGTTTTGACATGCGATATTATAATCCATTTTCCAGAGATGTAACTAAAAACAATTTGCAGGCTATGTGTGGGTGGGCAGTCCAAATCCTTCCCGCATCTGGCAGTCCTTGAGTACAAGGGTGAAGATATTCAGGGAAACCATAAAAGGAGTCTCCTGGCCTCTCTCTGGGGAGCCTACCTCGCAGGCCATGCATCCTGGATAGGGTTCATCGCAATGCCAGCTGGGCTCCCTGGTAGAATCATAGTACCCTTTCTGGACCAGGCCTACCAGTTCCCTGGAGACCCACAGGCTACCAGATCAATGCCCGCCCACACATCAAAATGTTGGGTACGCGCGGTATCCCGACTGCACGGGCCATCAGAGGGACAATTTGTTCTCTTTCTGGGTTGCGGGGGCGGGGCTCGTCTCCTCCCCTACTGGATCCCAGGAAAATGCAGGCCATTCACCCAGCCTCCTGGCTTCTCAAATGCCGGACCCTGGCCCCACTCTCCAGACCCCTTTATCACCCAGAAGTGCTCTGTGTGACTTAAAGTTAAGCCCTGACTCAAGGCCACGGCCCCCAGTCCTCCTGCAGTCTCCTTGAAAGCTCCAGCCTCTGTCACAATGGGCCTGGCTTCACTCTTCTCTACAAGATGCTGACCCCCTCCTGCCAACATCCTCAGCTCCAGACCCTCCAGGCCCACCATTCTCACATAAGCGTAAGTAAGGATGACTCCACTGCCACACGGCCTCCAGGTACCCCTGACTGGGGCTGTCACAGACACAGCCTGGACCTCAACAAGGTCCTTACTGCAGCCACATTCCTTCCAAAGAGTCCAGGCTCTCCCAACTCACCGGCAGTGGCAGTTACCTCCCAACCTTTTCCTCCCTCCTAAAACCTGCTACTTAAGACCCCCACCTCCACTCTCCCAACCGCCCCTCCAACTTCAGAGAGAAGATGGGAAATTAAAAGACTTCTTATTTTACAGCTTCTACACCAATCCTGAGTTCTCCAGTCTCTCTGTCCTGCCATTTCAACAACAAAGGCATCCCGGCCGCTGAGAGGCAGCTGCCTCCACAGCCTCCCTTCCCCCTGCCTCCCGTGCTCTGCATTCCCTCCTCTCTCGGGCTGCTCCGTCCCCTTACCTCCCGTTGACCCTTCCACGTCCTGCTTTCTGACCCTGTTCCCTCTGAAACCATCAGCATGTGGCACCAACAGGGTCCTTGTAACCAATCCCAGTGCACCATCCAATGCCCAGCAGCACCTGCCACCTTTGCCCCCATCCCCCTTGACCCCTGCTCCCTGGCCTTCTGTAAGAAGACTACCTCTTGGCTTTCTCCTGCCTCTCACTCCTTCTCATCCCCTTCCGGGCATCTCTTAACTTGGAATATTTCCCAAAAGGACCATCTGCCTTGGGAAGGAGCTCAGAAGTTTAAAGAAGACAGGTGGTATGTATAAAAATCAAGGAGAAAGTGAACCAAAAGTCACATCAATGACTTAAGTCACGGAAGAAAACATGCAAAGCTTCCACTAACAATGTAACTTGTAGAAGAGGGGCAAGTTCTTAATGTCTGGGCCGCTTGAAGAGCTGCTGCATCATCAGCTTTCATGAGGTCCCCAGTGGGAGTGGGGGGCGTTCCCTGGTGGCCTGCAGTGTTCCCAGCAGGATTTGGACTTGTCAGTGAGGGCAAGATTGGCCCCTGCTCCTGGCCACACTTTGGAAAACACAGTTCACCCCAGATCTTTCCCTGCTACCACAAGGCTCCATGCCTGCACCCAGAAGTGAGAACCCGGGGAGAAAGCGCGGGTGAGGCCTCAGTCTGCCTTGGGGCCTGAATCCCAATGTCCCTAAGACATAGGTGGGAGTCTTAGGACCAGTTGTAACTCACACCCTGGGCTGCAGAGGGCCCTGAGGCCACAGGCTGGAGGTGACCAAAGGCAGGGAGGAGAGAGGAGATGTAGGGTTGATGAGGAGATCCAGCTAACCCTGCCCCTGCCTCACCCCCTCGCCAGGATGAAGAGTCCATGCACTGCCCCTACCCCCTCCTTTCGTGATTAAGCCTCACCGAGAGCCAGCCCCTTGAGCCTGAGATGTGATTCCCACCCCACCTCCTCCCTCTGCCTTTCCCCACCCCAGTGTCTTCACCCACTGCCAAGGGCTGCCAAGGCCTCCTGCTTAGCTTTGCTCCAACTGTCCTGAGTATCCCATTTCATCTGATGCTACTGGCCCATCCAAGACAGCTGCAAGAGCCTTCTCTCAACAGTTCCCTACAATCATGTCAGCAAGTGTGACAAGATAAAGCCAACTGGCTACCTCAGCAGAGCAGTGCCAGTTACCCATGCTGTGCACTGCCCAATCCACAGCCCAGCCCCGCTTCAGCACTATCCACACCCTCTCACGGTCCAGACACACAGACTCTTGTTCTTAACGTCATTTCATGACCCCCATCCCTCTTAACCAGCTATTCCTCCTACTTGGAATACTTTTCCAGACTCCCTACTGACTGCCTGTCAAGCTCCTACTCCGTCTCCAAAGCCCAGCTTGAGTGCACTTTTTCTGTAAAGGCTTTCTGTCTCCCTCTGAAGGGTCTCACTCCCAGCTCTGTGCCACACCTGGCTGTCAGTCTCCCCACTGCCACCCAGGAGGGATACATTTCAGCTCATTCATGCATGTGGTGGACCCCACAGGAGGCCATGAGCTCCTCAAGAGTATTCATCTTTGCAGCTACAGATTCTGACCAGGTGCATGAACACTGAAGGAATGAATCCAGAACGTTGCTCTAAGGCAGCGCCGGGTGAAAGAGCGCCTCAGTCTTTCTGAACTCGAGTTCCTCCTCGCGCCCTGGCCCCTCCTCAGCCCCAGGGGCATCTGGGTCTCTGTCCTCCCCATCACCACTGACGTGAACACCCAACTACTGGCAGCCACTGGCCCCAGTCCCACACAGGCCTTGGCCGCCTGCTGCTGCCTCTCTGTGGATGGGCCATGGACAAAGCCATTCACACCTGTAATCCACATCCCAGAGGGGCAAGTCAGGCCCTGCTCCCATGACTGCTCATCAGGACAGGAGGACAGACGGTCTGACACTCACCCCTGATGCGGGATTGGCGGTCCAGCCCAGCTCTGCAGTAGCCGTCCTGGTGTCCATTAAAGTTTCTGAAGATCAAAAAAAAGAAAAAAATGGTGCGTCAGAAGAATTACTGGACAGTGAAGTTACTTAGGACTGTAAATGTCATGCTTGGAACCCTGGGCTCCTCTGCCAAGCCTACAGCTGAGGGGAAGAGATCTGCTAGGAGGACGCAGCTCGTGGCAGAGTTAGGTACAGATCTCAGGTGTCCTGATGCTAAGGCTCTATTGAATGACCCCAAGCCACCTGGGGGATGTGTATGACGTCATCTGCCTGCTCATCACTTTAACCCTGAGACATGGCATCTTCTCCCATCACTCAACCTGTGTGTTCTCCACAGGCCATGCTGAGCCAATAGCCAAACCTAATTCCCTCCGCAAGTCTTTCTCAGCCACCTCCTTCCGACCTGGGACTCCCTGCTCCTTTCTCCCCACTCCTCTCCTCTGCTTCCCCTTAAGCATCCATGTTGACACTCTCAGCTGATTTCCCTTCAACTTCTCTGGCCCCAACACTCAGTCCTCGTGCAGGTCCTTTTGCCCCTGGGCCCAGATACATGGCCACCCCCTTCCCAAGATTCTGCTGAAAGCTCATGCAGCTTTGGCAAAGGCCTCACCCCAAACACAGATACACGTCTCAGACCCCAGGGGCCTGCTTCCTGGTCACCAACTCCTCTGGCCAATAAGGGAAAGACAGACACCCTGACTTGGCTTTGAGCCCCCAGGGGCACCAGGGTGGCTACCGTACATACACCAAGATCACCAGGCACCATGTAGCAATTACAGAGCTGATATTTACTACAACTGTTTTCGGGCAGACAGCAGTGAAGTGTCCTGAAAACGGGGCACCTTTTTTTCTTTCTTTCCTTTTCAATCTATTATTGACTGCTGTCAACCCTACCTCTCAATGGAAGCTTCTCCCCAAAACCTGACTAGAGCCTTGATCAGCAAGTCCAAAAGCCCTTTTGTTTGCAGGGGGTTTGTTTGTTGTGTAGGGGGGTTTGTGTGTTTTGGCTGTACTACACGGCATGTGGGATCTTTGTTCCCCAACCAGGGATTGATTGAACCTGTGCCCTCTGCATTGGAAGCAGAGTCTCAACCATGAGACCACCAGAGAAATCCTTTAAAAAAAAAAAAACAACAAAAAAAAAAAAACCAGCAGCTTTACTGAGGTACAAATGACATGCAATAAACTGCACATAATTAAAGCATACAATTTGATAAGTTTTGACATATATTTATTATATTTATACCCATAAAACTATCACCACAATCAAGATAAGAAACATAGCCATCATTCCCAGAAGCTTCCCATCCCTTTGTAATCCCTCCTTCCCTCTTGCCCCTGCCCCACCCTGTCACTGTCCCCAGGCAATAACTAATCTATTTTTTGTCCCTATAGGTTAACTGGCATTTTCCAGAAATTTATATAAATGAAATCATATAGTATATTTTCTTAATCTGGCTTAGCTCAGCATAATTAAGGTTCACCATGTTTGTGTGCATCAAAAGTTCATTCCTTTACATTGCTGAGTAGTATTTCACTGCATAGAGAGATTGCATTTTGTCTACTGATTCACTTGTCATTTCCATTTGGGGGCTATTACATGGGAGCACATGAGAGTTCCAGTTCATCCACATCCTTGCCAGCACTTGGCATAGTCAGTCATTTTTTATTTTGGCCATTTTAACAGATGTGCAGTGGTATCTCACTGTGGTTTGAATTTTCATTTCCTTAATAAAGAGTGATATTAAGTATCTTTTTACATGATTTCTTGTCATCTGTATATCTTTTAGTGAAGTGTCTGTTTGATATTTTTCCATTTTTAAATTGGGTTGTTTCCTTTATTGTTGAGTTTGGTAGGTTCTTTATTCTGGATACAAGTCCTTTATCAGACCAGATGGTCTACAAATATTTTATCCCACTTTATGACTTATCTTTTCATTCTTTAATAGCATCTTTCAAAGAGCAGAAGTTTTAAATTTTGGAGGAGTCTAATTTATAAACTTTTTTCTTTTATGGTTTGATAGCATACCTAAAAAAATCTTTGCCTGACCCAAGACTACAAAGGTTTTTCTCCTACCTAGGTCTATGATCTATTTTGAGTTAAATCTTGCCTAAGTTGGAAGCTATGAGTCAAATATATAATTGTGAGGGGATTTTTTGTTTGTTTGTTTGTTTGTTTTTGGCATGGGAGTCCAGAGTTCCAGAAGGGCACCTTTCAAAATCACACAGTGGTGCTCTTTAGGCTAGTGGAGGTGTCTTATGCACTTGAACTTTCCAAGGCATGTATCAAAGCACCAGGCACAGCACACCCTAGCTGAGCAGGTGGCTCAACAAACATGGGCACAGGACATAGACTTGATTGATATGTTGTTCTGGTTTCTCCCTACTCTGTTCCTTTTCTCCTGAACATCCCTCCACCCTCTGTGAACAGTCATTCTCTGTTTTCTGTTCCAGGCATGAGATGGGAAGTATGCATGCAGAAATTTGGGCCCCTTAGGAAACAAAAGAACTCCTGGCAAAAACCAATTTACCCTGTGGGCAGGACTAAGGCAGTGAAAATAAAGTGATAAACGAGGAGCTGTGCTGAGCCAAGAGGTGTCCTATGCCCTTGTCTCTCAGTGCTCAGTCCCAGAGAAGGGATGGTGGGAGTCTGTCCCGGTGACAGGGCCTTGGACACCCAGCATCCCAGCCTGGAGTGACCCCACCAGGCAGACATGGCATAGGTGGAGCAGACAGAGTCTTTGGGCCAGAACAGGTCTAATGAAGGGACCCCCAGAACCACCCCATGGTGGTTTGCATGGACTATTCCCACGGCTCAGATGGGGTCCAGGGTATCTCAATGGGCACCAGTATGGACAGGTGCTAACAGGTCAGGGAGGCCCCTCCTCACAACCTGACACTGCATACCCCACCATGACAGCCTTTCTGCCTCCCAGTGGAGTGGGGGCTCTCACTGCAAACAGGGAGTAGAGCAAATACAGTGAGCTCGGTTTACCAGCCCATCCAAGCTCACCTGGAGTTGGATCAAGAGTAGCACCCCTTGCCTAACTGAAGGAACGCAAGCACGGGAACAGACTTCTTGAGTCTGTTTTCTCCTCTGATTCTTCCAGCAGCTGGGGAGGCCGGTTCCTGCACCGAGCAGCCCTCTTTCTCCCCCGCGTCTCCACTTCACAGCACTAATAATGGTCATAATGACACACCAGATTTCCATAATACATGTCACCAAAGGCACTCCATGAGGCCCTGGAGAAATTCATCTCCATGATTAAAGTGCCTTCACCAGGTGGGCCTGAAGCAGGAGTCACTGAACCCACTTGGCAGAGTTAGGGACCAGGGTACAGAATAGGGTAGTGCCTCCTTCAGGGCCACACAGCCTCCCATCCTGATGCTGACAGCCTCAATCTCAGCCTGCTGCCTACTGGGCAGACATGGGTGTCTGCAGACTCTGCAGTGCCCTGGAATGGAGGATCTTGCTCATACAGCTAAGAAGCCATCAAAGCCCCCCAGAAGAGCACATATTGCAATAAAAATGTGTATGGAGGCACTCCCCAACTTCAGGATCATGCTGAAGTGCAGTGAAGAGCAGAGGACATGGGCAGGGAGAGAACTAGAGTCCAGAAGCAAAAGTAAGAAACAGCTTTCACTCCTAAATCTTCCAAGGACTGGTTTGTTCTGCTAACCTCATGAATACGATCTAAGAGTTAATTATATTCATAGTTACCTACTCAAGGGCTATAATCGCATCTGTTGCTAAATAATGTCTTCCATCCACCCTCTTGGACAAAAGTTGCAACAAGAAGAATCCATTTCTCTGCATCCTGCCCGCCGCAGAGATGGAAGGCCACCACACCATAAACCATCCACTCGATATGATTAAGGGCAGTTTCTTTTCTGGCACAGAGCGCTCCTGATTATGGCATTACACTCTGGTGGGGGCTGAATTAAAGTGATTTGAGGAGGTTTACATCTCCCTGGAGAAGAAGAGAGTGCTCATTTGCATTTATAAAGCATATTGAGAGTTCTGGCAGAAAGTTATGGTAGAAGCACAATTAAATATTTACCATCACTTCTGCTCTCAAACAGTGGCATGGGGACCAAACCAGCTGGAGGTGCATGTGTTGCTGTCAGATCGCATGCTTACAGGGCACATGACTCTGGGACCCATACCCACCACTGCTCTCTGGGTATGCGTGCTCACTGCCCAAGGGAGAAAAGCTGGGGAGGGCACATGGAGGGCAGAGAGGGTGCTGGTGCAGGCAAATGGGATCCAGGCCCCACTTCCATCATATAGTGACCATCTCCCTCCCCTCCCTCCTCATCTGCAGAACAGAGGAGGGCTCGTTAGAGCTCAAGGCCAGGAGTACAGCAAAATGAATGCTTTTATTATTATAACTTAACCACTCCAAGCTTCAGTTTCTTAGCTATGAAAAGTATCTAGTGATGGCATCTGTAAAATACCTCTAAGATTTCTATAAGAATTAATGATCATAGATACCTACTGATCATCTACCTCCTTCCTGTAAAGACCCAGGAGTGGCACAAGCAGAGAATACGGCAGCCAATCAGAGCAGTGGGTCCCCTGGAGGGACTCGTGGTCCAGGGGAGAGACAAGAAGCAAAGCCTCAGTCCATTCTGTTCTGGTGAGACCATGAGAAGGAAACCGAGAAACTCAAGGGAATGGACGTGTGGGGAGTAAGTGGGTCCATCCCCAAAGACACATGCTACTGTCTCTGGGCAAAGGCAATACTGGCCCTCTGGGCAGGAGTGGGCTATGGTGGGGGTGAGAAATAGAGACAACCACCTGCCACCTGGGAGAGATGACAGACTAGGAGAAGATGACCAGAAGCAGAGACAGGTCAATGTGGATGAGCTGGGAGGCATCCCAAATCTAAGAAGGGATGAGGAGGACTGAGCCAGACGGGAGGGGAGGCCACAAGGGGAGACAGAAGGGGTCTCTGGCAGAAGCCGGCCAGACTGGCAAGAACCCGAGAAGCCTGGGGCACATAAGCAGCCTGGTAGAGAGACCCCATTTTCCCAGGGAACAATTTCCATTCAGTGGTTCTGGTAGGGAAACCCTCAGGGTCCCCCCTCCAACCACGGGGGGGCCACCACCTGAGGGGTAGGGGCAGGGGGGTGGAGCAGGTCTGAGCCCCCTGCACAGAGGAAAAGGCAGCTTCCACCCAGTTCTGCAGACGGTTCCCCTTTCTGTCTAGATTGGCACCTTGGGATGTATTGACATTTGGGATAAATTAGATACCCATCATGGTGAAAGAGAGCTAAATAAACCCTCTCCTTACAGTTCTGCCACTCTTTCTGGAGAGACATTAATCAGACATTCAGCTGAAAATATTTACAACGTCCTTCCACGGTGGTAACAATATACAACAACATACACAGATGGAATGGGGGCTTCCGGGCCTCCACTGAGCAGAGCCTCATGTGTATTTGATAAGGCAGATTCCAGGACCTCCCAAGCAGGGCAGAGTTAGCGCGGCTGTGGAGTCACCGCCTCCAGCCTTCTGTGGCTCACGGAGCTCCCAAAACCCAGGAGCCACAGCCCAGAGTTGCTCCACGAATCCAGGTCCTCCCAGGTAAAGGCCAGGAGTTGGAGGTCAGCCCACTGCAGCCCGAGCCTCTCCCTCAGCCTTCACGAGGAGCTGGGATCACTGGAAGCAGGCTGAGATGCGTGGCATCGGGGGTGATGGTGCCCATTCAGCAAAGGTTGTCTGAGTCACTCCCACAGGCAGGTGGGCACTGTGCAGGAACCAGAGACAGAGCAGAGGAAAACAGACACCCTGGCCCGCGAGGACTTTGCAGACAAGTGAGAAGACAGAAATTAATCAAATAACCACGCAGCTAAATCTGCAATTACAGCTTCGTTGAGTGGCAGGAAGGGGGAATCCCAGGGACAGTTGTGAACACTGAGTAAAATGACAGATGTGCAAAGCCTGGTGCACAGCTGATACTTCCTCCTTGCTTTCCCAGCCCCGGCTGATGGAGGCACAGCGACCAGCCCCTTCACACACACACACACACACACACACACACACACACACACACACGTCCCAGGGTTGAGTCCACACTGGCAAGAACAAGACATGTAGTGAGCAGCCTCTCCCACTCCCAAATCCAGAGTGTGCCAGTACTCACAGTGCGCTGGGCAGCTCTGACCATGGTGAGGCCCTCAGCCTCCCCATGGGACCCCTATGTTGCCCTCCAGACTTGAACTCATCACAAGAACCTGAGCACTTCCTGGCGCTCACTCCTCTAGCCACCATCCCAGGCTCCTCGGTGGCCCCACTCATGGCCTTGCTCCGTCCATCACCATGGCCTGCCAAAGATGCAGCCCAGGTTCACTGCAGGGGCCTCATGGGGCTCTTTCTCCAAGTCTTCCCTGGGGGTGTGTCCTATCTTCATACATCCAGTTCACTGGGCAAAGAACTCCTGATGATGCCCACAAGATTCCTCAGCTGTCTGCCACTCCCGCAAACCTCAGCCCCTGACACAGGGTCCCACAACCAACAACTGCTCAGCTCCACCTTCACACTTGCCCAGACTTCCTATTGCCAACTCAGTCCAGCCTCCCGGCAATCTCATCACCAACCTTCTGAACAGGCTTCAGGTTGCCCCCCAGGACAGAGGAGCGAGCGCTGTGCCAGCTCTGGGTTTGGAGATGGCTCTGGTTGAGTGTAAACTGGGAAAGGCACCAGCTAGCCTCAGGGACTCGTGTTCTGGCGTAACTGGGCCCTGGGCCAGGCACAGCTGGTGAAAAAGTATTCCAAGCAAGCCTTTCACGTCCCATCCCACGTGTCCACCCAGGCAAAGGTTCTTCACACGCACCCTGCTCCACACTACCCCACTGCCATTCCCTGGAGCCCCTGTGGGAAACCTCAGGCACACTTAGCTTTGATTCCTTGTTCTCCCCAGCCCATCATCAGATCACTCACCATGCCGCAGTGACTCCTTCAGCTTCTTCACTGTGTGTTCCTTGCCAATTACCAGCAACTACGAGTCTAGAGCATCAGCCCTGCACAGTGGGACCACACAACCACCTCCCAGCTGGTGTCTCAACAGAGGCTCCATCTGTACCCTTCTCCACAAAGCTGCCCAATTTAGCTCCTCTGTCCATGTAACTAGTTCAAAGGCAACACAGCCACACTCAGCAAAGGCTTATAGAATCTCAGTTCTTCTGATCACCCAGTGATATCACCCCCAAGACACTGGCCAAAGGAAAACAGAAGGCTCTATATCAAGAAGATATTCATTATAGCATTATTTAGAACATGACAACACTAGAACCAGCCTATCCACAGGGGAAGGAAATGCAGGAGGGCACAGGAGTGTTACAGTGTCACAGCATCAGGATGTCAACAACTAAACAACCGTGTCTGCCCCACAGATGCAACTCAGGAAACAGCACTTCGTGGAGTAAAATAGCAGCATGAGGACAAAGACCAGAAAGCCAAGCGCAAGAGCTCAGAGGCCAGGACACCAGTTTACTATCACTCACATTCCTCTTATTCCTATGCTGTTTTAGAAGACACACGTTCAGGAAGAGAAATTTAACCCACCTTCTAAAAACCCCTATTTCATCCCATCTCACTCCCCTACTTTATGATTTCCAAACTCTCTTCACTAAGCCAAGACATGCCACAAACTTCTGGCCTCCATGAAGCTTCTGCTCCAATCCTGGCTTTTCCAAATTGACCTTCAGTTTCCCAAAGGAAACCCATCATTCCCCCCACCACCACTTGTGCTCAGGAAGGGCCTCCTGCCCAGAATGGCTTTTTCCTCCTCTCTACCTGAATTCTGTTCTGAGTCTTTCTTGCCCAAGTGTGCTCTAAGTACTTTGAGAAGGCATAGCGGTGACTTACATCCCATAGACTTTAATCAGATGCCTTGTGTAGCAGAAATGCTCCATCAGCTCTGGAGACCTGGGTTCAAGCCCCAGCTCCAAGACTAACGAGCAAATCAACATCTGAACATTAAAATCTGATTTTCCAGAAAGAGGTATCTCCCTTGCATCTCTGAGCCAGTGAGACCAGGTTCAGAAAGATGCTCTGTATATTTTTAACAACACTCATTGGAATAACATTTATTTACTGTTAGTTGACATCACCAACTCAATGGACATGAGTTTGGGTAAACTCTGAGAGTTGGTAATGGACAGGGAGGCCTAGCATGCTGCGGTTCATGGGGTCATAAAGAATTAGACATAACTGAGCGACTAAACTGACTAACTAACTGTCTCTGCCAAGTACAAATGTAAGGTGAAGAGGAACTGTTATCACATAAGTCTCCATTGACTGGTATGTAAGAGGGGCTGGTGAGAAAGAGAAACAAGCCTGAGTAAATGGAATGAGCCAGTCCAGCCCATCTGTTGAATGACTGACTGACTGAATGAGTCGGAACAGGCACTTAAGCCATAAATACAAACTGTGAAATTTGCTCTTTTAAAGAACACAGATTAGTGTAGTCCTCCCCACCACACCCTTCTCCTTCTGTTTCTTTCATTTCTCAAGGTGCAATTAATTATCATAAATAGAAGCCACAGCTTAAATGGGTCAGAGCATAGAAATGTGCCTCTAGGAGGTGGGGGGGCTCTGAGTCTGGTCCTAGTTTCCACGTGGCAGAACCAGTAAACAAGCCAGAGACACAACTCTGATTTCCCTTCCTCCCAGAGCTCTACCAAGTGAGGCTCCCTGGGAAGCAGACCAGAGCATGGGGGCCTGACATGGGCTGTTCAGCTGGGGACAAGCCTCAGAAGGGCTGCCTTCTCTGCCCAGCCCAGTCCAGCTCAGACTTGGTACCTGGCTTGGGAGGGTCCCTCTCCTCTCTGGCCTCAGCAGGTCACTTCTGGCCCTCAGTCCCTAGAGCAGTCTGTAAGAAACATGGAAAACAACCAAAAGGAATCTCTGGAGCTTGAACAGACCCTTCTGCCTCCTGAATCCCCAAGTCTAGCTTGGTCTTACGGTGACTTAGCAGTGCATACGCCAGTACCTTGCAAATGCTTTTTACTAATAAAGTGTAAAAACGGATTTAGGAGATGTATTAGTTTCCTCCAGCTGCTATAACAAAAGCACACAATCTAGGTAGCTTCAAACAACAGAAATGCAATGTCTCACAGCCCCAGGGGCTCGAAGTCCAAAATCAGGGTGTCAGCAGAGCCATGCTCCCCCTGAAACCTGCAAAGGAGAATCCTTCCTGGCCTCTTCTAGTTTCTGGGGTCTTCCTGGAAATCTTTGGTGTTCTTTGCCTTGAAGTTGCATCATTCCGATAAAAAGCACAGACATTACTTTAGCAACAAAGGTCCTATGGTCTTTCCAGTAGTCATGTATGGACGTAAGAGTTGGACTATAAAGAAACCTGAGCACTGAAGAATTGATGCTTTTGAACTGTGGTGTTGGAGAAGACTCTTGAGAGTCCCTTGGACTGCAAGGAGATCCAACCAATCTATCCTAAAGGAGATCTATCCTGAGTATTCTTTGGAAGGACTGATATTGAAGCTGAAACTCTAATACTTTGGCCACCTGATGCAAAGAGCTGACTCATGTGAAAAGACCCTAATGGTGGGAAAGATTGAGGGCAGGAGGAGAAGGGGATGACAGAGGATGAGATGGTTGGATGGCATCACTGACTTGATGGACATGAGTATGGGTAAACTCTGGGAGTTGGTGATGGACAGGGAAGCGTGCGTGCTGCAGTTCATGGGGTTGCAAAGAGTCGGAAAAGACTGAGCGACTGAACTGATCTCTGCCTTCAGGTGACCCCAAGTGTCTCTTTCTTCACATGGCCATCTTAAAAGATATCAGTCATTTTGGGTTAGGGGTCCAACCTACTTTAGTATGACCTCATGGTAATGAATTATATCCACGTGACCCTATTCCAAATAAGGTCATATCATAAGGTATTGAGGTTAGGGCATCAACCTAGGCAATCATTTGGAGATAAGGAAGTGTCACTAGACAGTGACTGCACAAGTGCTTGACAAATCAGAGTTGATCCCCTAATAGCAAGCACTGCCATGCCCTGTGCTTGGTCCTAGTGTGGGCAGTGGAGTGTCTTAAGGGCCTAAGGTCCCAGCTAGGTCCTAAGGCCCACTCTGAAGGGTGGGCTTTGGTTTCCCAAACCCAGCCCGCCCTGGCAGTCTTGATTGAAAAACCTTGGCCCTCCAGCTACCCTCTAATTTCTCCTCAGCCCTCCTTGTCCAACCCCCAAAGGACCCTGTTTCAGCCTCCTTCAACCATGGACACCATGCAGGGGGCTCTGGGATGGGGCCACAGCCTCAGCATGAGTGTACCGAATGCCTCTCCTGCGGCTGCCCGCTTAGACACACTGCAAGCTGTGTGGTCCCACCCAGGCCTAAAGGGAAGGCTGACAATGTAACCCAAATAGCCAAGTGGCTCCCCTGACCTCACCTACACTCTGAGGCCCAGGGAACACAAACATGCCAGGCCTCTCCTGGGCCCCATGTTATTCTCAGTGCTCTGGTGTTGGTGCAAAGCTGGTGAAGCTGGAATGCAGGGGTACCAGCCACAGCTCTACAGCCACATCCCAAACCCAGTGACCCCAGTACTACCCTCTTCAGCACATGCCTCCCCATCCCATGGGGCATGGGCTCTGCAACCAGAGGGCAGCAAACTCCAGAAGCCAGGCCTGGGGCCCACAGCACCTCTGCTGTGCTGGACACAGGGACATTCTGGGTTCAGTTCAGTCACTCAGTCGTGTCCGACTCTTTGCGACCCCATGAATTGCAGCATACCAGGCCTGCCTGTCCATCACCTACTCCTGGAGTTCACCTAAACCCACATCCATGACCCTATTCCAAATAAGGTCATATCATAAGGTATTGAGGTTAGGGCATCAACCTAGGCAATCATTTGGAGATAAGGAAGTGTCACTAGACAGTGACTGCACAAGTGCTTGACAAATCAGAGTTGATCCCCTAATAGCAAGCACTGCCATGCCCTGTGCTTGGTCCTAGTGTGGGCAGTGGAGTGTCTTAAGGGCCTAAGGTCCCAGCTAGGTCCTAAGGCCCACTCTGAAGGGTGGGCTTTGGTTTCCCAAACCCAGCCCGCCCTGGCAGTCTTGATTGAAAAACCTTGGCCCTCCAGCTACCCTCTAATTTCTCCTCAGCCCTCCTTGTCCAACCCCCAAAGGACCCTGTTTCAGCCTCCTTCAACCATGGACACCATGCAGGGGGCTCTGGGATGGGGCCACAGCCTCAGCATGAGTGTACCGAATGCCTCTCCTGCGGCTGCCCGCTTAGACACACTGCAAGCTGTGTGGTCCCACCCAGGCCTAAAGGGAAGGCTGACAATGTAACCCAAATAGCCAAGTGGCTCCCCTGACCTCACCTACACTCTGAGGCCCAGGGAACACAAACATGCCAGGCCTCTCCTGGGCCCCATGTTATTCTCAGTGCTCTGGTGTTGGTGCAAAGCTGGTGAAGCTGGAATGCAGGGGTACCAGCCACAGCTCTACAGCCACATCCCAAACCCAGTGACCCCAGTACTACCCTCTTCAGCACATGCCTCCCCATCCCATGGGGCATGGGCTCTGCAACCAGAGGGCAGCAAACTCCAGAAGCCAGGCCTGGGGCCCACAGCACCTCTGCTGTGCTGGACACAGGGACATTCTGGGTTCAGTTCAGTCGCTCAGTCGTGTCCGACTCTTTGCGACCCCATGAATTGCAGCATACCAGGCCTGCCTGTCCATCACCTACTCCTGGAGTTCACCTAAACCCACATCCATTGAGTTGGTGATGCCATCCAGCCATCTCACCCTCTGTCGTCCCCTTTTCCTCCTGCCTCCCAGCATCAGAGTATTTTCCAACGAGTCAACTCTTTGCATGAGGTGGCCAAAGTACTGGAGTTTCAGCTTTAGCATCATTCCTTCCAAAGAAAGCCCAGGACTGATCTCCTTTAGAATGGACTGGTTGGATCTCCTTGCAGTCCAAGGGACATTCTGGGTTAACCAACAACAAATGTCTGTATAAGGGCCCTGATCAGGGATGGGGACCCATGGTGGCCTGTGGAATGGGGGGAAGGGTTATGGACTCATGCACAAACAGGCCCCACAGCCTGTCTTGTTCATGAGTGTGGCTCCAGCAGCCTCTGCTACGGAAAGCACAGATCCTCTTGGTCCAGTGCGGCATGGCTTCATTTTTCAAACTATGGCTGAAGAATCACTGGTTTGAGAACAATGGTGCTGGGCAGTGGTCTTCTCATCAACAGTCTCATGTGCCACCAGGGAAGGTCCCCTCTTGCAAGGTCACCAAGAACTGAAGGCAAGAGTCTCTTCTCACATCCAGAGAAGCTTGGGAAGAGGTCAACAAGCAGCTTAAACATGACTGAGCGACTCACTTTCACCCTTTGAGTTTTCCCCAGGGCTAAGGTCAGCAACAGCGCTTCAGAACAAAGGCAGGGCACCCACACACCTGTGCTATTACCTACTCATCGTCCTGATGGATCAGGACCACCGGGTCCACCTTTCACAGTGAAAGGATTTCAACAGTGTTCTTTCCCAAGTGGAGATGGAGGCTCCGTGCCAGGCCCGCCTTGGGAGACTGTTCCCTTGTGGAGCCCTGCCTGTCCCCTCCCCATGCCCCTACACTTATCCTGCATGGCATGCCACTCCCATCTGGCTCCTCGATGGAGGAGGGGATTTGGAATTCAAGGACTGGCAGCTGCTCTCCAACAAAAGAGAAGCCCAGAGTAAGTGAGACTATATACACAGGCACAAGGAAAAGGGGAGGCTGCAAGTCTTCATTTTAGGCACAAAATACCAAACAGCCCCTCTGTCTTCTGTCTGATTCCTTATCTACATTCTTTTCCTTTTACCTCAGCTCCCTTTCCCATTCTAATGGCTATATTTCCTGATCCTTCAAGCTGGCCAGACACCCTCTCAAATCTATGTACACCTCTCCTACGTCTGAAAATACCCCATAGCCAGAGAACTGAGAAGCAAAGTGGGTCTCACCCATCCTGGATGGGGATCTCTGGCCCTCCACAGCATCAAACATCTGTAGGCAGAACCCCAAACCAGCCAGATGGTGTCAGTGGGCACAGGCAAGGTAGACATGGGAGGCTCCTCTCTGCCCAGGCATGATGGTCAGCAGCCCTGGGCACACCCAGGTCATCAGGCACTGATGGGGTTTTAACCAGACCTGCAGCAGAGCTCCTGCACAAGCCTCACCTCCCCCTGACCCAGCTTCCCACCCCAGCACCAACACGGTGCCTTCCAGCAGCAAGGAGAGAGAGGAGAACCACACAGGAGTGTGGTGGTCCAGGGACATTCTTTATCGCTCTGCCCTAGCACGCTGATGGTGCCGGCCTGGCTGAGCGCCCACTGCTCAGTGCTTCACTTGTCTGCATTTTTGTGGGGAGAGTCCAAGACCCATTAAAATGGAGAAGCCTGGCACTTTGCAGTCTTTTAGCACTGTGAATTCTAAGGGAGATTAGATCCATTTGCCCTGGCCATTTTGACAGCCCTGTGAGCTGGCGTCAAGGGCACACAGGTAAGAATCATGCATAATAAGCTGGCTGCCTCCGCTCCTCATCCACAGGAGGAGAGAAGGCTTCTCACTTGCTGGGGGATGCGGGCACCTGGGGGCATCAATCACCCTGGAGAAGAGAGGGGAGGAGAGGCCGCACGCCCATGCAGAATGACTCTCTGCAGCCCTAATGAAGGCCGGCGATGGATGGTGGCCTGGGCTCGTTAATCAGAGGGAACACGCTGCCGTCTGCCTCTCCTTCCAGCCCTCCTGTGCCCGCATCCTGGATTGATCTGTGGCACAGTAACTCTCAGATTGCCCCCTGCCAGGGGCACCAGCGGGAGGGCTCCAGTAGGGGCTTGGGGGATGTGCCAGAGAAGGAAGGAATGGGGGCTGGAAGGCAGGCCCTGGCCTTCTGCTGGACATATCCTGGACCAGCCTGGGGCTGATGACTCCCGAGGGGCCACCAGAGCTGACACACCCCCTTGGGGCCTCTTCACAGAGTGCCTCCCACCAGATACACAGACATCCTCTTCCAGGGGTCTGTATCCTTGGCATGGCCATGGAGGGGTGCTGCCCCACGGCACCACTCTCCTAGCCTCCAGCCTTCATGCCCAGCCCACCTTCCTCTCTCCAGAGAGCCAGACTCCATCCAAAAACAGGCCCGGAGTGGTCAGTTGGCCACCCTACTGTTGTCTACCCCAGGAGTGTGGGCAGAGAGGTCCAGGTTCTCATCACAAGCTGATGGCAGGGCCAGGCCTTACTCCGCTGGTCTGCCCCCCTGACAAACTGATGGGGAGCTGGCCACCCTTCTGCTCGTCTCACTTTAGTTGCTTGTTATGTGGAAACAACTGCATAAAATGTCTCTTCTGCAGCTGAGGGCGCTGTCCTAAGGCCTGGGTGTGTGTGGGAGGGCATCTGGGTTGTGATGTGGCATTTGTCCAGTCTCCAAAGCCTGACAGCTCTCAGAGGGTGATGGCTCCTGCCCTGGGAGGTTTCAGGCCCCAGACTCACCGCTACCCTCCCTTTCTGGGACAGAGGGCACCTCAGGCATTCCTGGCCAGAGCAGGTGGGGAGCGGGACTCTGGCTACCAGGCCTGCCAGTCCCAGCTGGGGCAAGCCAGCAGGACCCCTCTAAGGCTAACAAGAGAGCCTCAAATTCTCTGGAGATATTTCTGAACAACGGCATTCACTGTGGGGAGGACACTAACGGCATTGAGACTGTTTGGGGTCTCAGGAAACGCTGGTTGCTGAGGGCCAGTCAAGTCTATTGATTGGAAAACACAGATACAACAGAAGCATTCCTGGGGTGCTCCTCGGCTGTCTTGGTGATAATAGAGGGTTCTTAGGAGCAAGACTGACAGGCAGGGCAGGACGGGCTCCCTGACAAGGAGAGGCACAATGGCAAAAGGTCAATTCCCAATGCCAGGAGGCATCGTGGAGTTACAAGGGCAAAACCAGAGGGGCTGTGGGCATCACCCCACTGACCACAACACCCATTCAGCTAGAAGAGGCCAGAATTATGACCTCACAGACCAGAAGGAGCCATTGCCCTGGCAGGCTCCTCCCTGGGTCTGCTACTGGTGCTCCTATCATCACCTCACAGATGACGGTGATCATGCGGTACAGGAGGGCGGGTTCAGAGCCCAAGACAGACCATCACAAGCATTCAAACTCCATCCAACAGAACAGGGGAAATGACGAAAGGCAGAGAGTGACCGAGGCTGCCCTGAGGGTGCAAGGGAGAGGTGGGATAGGATGCGGGCTTCAATCACAGGGAGGTTCCTGCAGGAAGCATGGTGGGGCCTCCACCTTGCAGCCTGCAGCCTGTGAACTTGGGGCCTGATTCATAGAGAAGGGCTGGGACATGGGTCCAGCACAGAAGGTCCCAGATGAGGCTGCCATCACTCACAGAGCCTATAGGACACGGGTCAGGGGCTCACTGAGAAGGAGCCCAGAGTGCAGGCTCCACAGAGCTGGGGTACCAGCGGCACCTGGGCTACACCCTCAGGGCGGGAGGAGAGCACGGCTGGGTGGTCAGGCAGGCCTCCACAGAGGGTGCTAGGGACTGTGGCCAAGCCTAAGAGAAATGGACAGACGTGGTGGGGTGGAAGGTCTGTGTGACGAGAACACACTCTCTCTCAGAGGCTCTGCTTGAGAGGAAGCACAGCCCCTGTCTCCTGACCAAGGACCATGGGGGTCCCTGGAAATCGCCTCCTCCTCCTCAGGGCCAGAAGCTTACAGGGAAGGCTGTTCATAGGCTTGGCCTTGCACTCTCCCTGATGGCGTGAGGCAAAAGTACTGTGACTCTCTATTGGGGTTTTTTGGACAAAAGAACAGACTGAAAAATCTAGTCTGCATTTTTCCTCCTTTGAACTGAAAAGAGATTAAGTTCAGTGACGCAGGATCTGGAGCTCTGCTCCCTGTCCTCCTGCTTGCACCTGATGATCAGTCCAGAATTTACCTGCCCACTCACTTGTCTTCTTGCCTACCCAAAGGCAATCAGAGACTAGGCTCAAATCTGGGTGCCACTCTCAATTCAGAGCCTCTCAAAGAGGGCTTCCCTGATGGCTCAGATGGTAAAGAATCTGCCTGCAATGCAGGAGACCAAAGTTTGACCCCTGGATCAGGAAGACCCCCTGCAGAAGGGAATGGCTACACATTCCAGTATTCTTGCCTGGAGAATCCCATAGACAGAAAAGCCTGGCAGGCTACAGTCCATGTGGTCTCAAAGAGTTGGACATGACTGAGCAACTAACACACAGACACACACACACACACACACACACACACACACGGTCTAAAAAGCTCCAGGACTTGGTGCACTCTTCTTCCCCAGCTTCAGGCTCTGATCCAGCACTCTCACCAGTTGGTCACTCAATCTTTGCTTGCATACCACCCAAGATGAGGCACTCACTACCTGTCCGCTGGGCCATTTTCTTGTCAGAATTCTGCCTCCGGGGATTTCCTTTCTTCAACACTTGCTGCCTCCACAGAGCCAGTTGCTCCCCTTTCTGCATGGCAGCCCTTCCGAGTTTTCTCTCTCCCAGTCCCATGCTTTTGGCTCCATCAGCTCTTCTTTTGGCCCCCACCACCTCTGACAGATCTGAACATCACTTGAGAGGGAAGGGGGCTGTCACATATTGCTGGGCACATCCTACTTCTCTCTTTATCTCCCTGCAGATCCCCTTACTAAGCATGGGGATGCAGGTCTCCATCCTCCCCCAACAAGCAAGCCAGGGTCTCCTTAGGAGAACCAAGGCTCCTCAGAGCTCTGAATCCATTGCCAGTGCCCTTTCAAGTCTCTTCTTCCTGGCCCTCATCTCCCTCCTCCCATTCCCTCTACCCACTCCCTTTTTGTGCTGTTGTTGCTGCTTAATAGGGTGTTTCTGGGATGAATAGTGTTTCAGCTCCCGCTGGGAATACATCCGGCCTTTCCCAGCCCCGCCCCTGTCCTCATGGAGCTGGTGAAGGGCTAAGGAGAGCTGGGCCCAGACAATGGGCCAGCAGACTCACTTGAGAACTCACAAAAGCCCCATTTCCCTCCACGCAGCACAGCAACAGGCACAGAGAACAAACCGCTGCCTGCATGCCGCCCACATGGGATGCTAGGGGCCCCTGAGCAGAGAGGCTGCAGCTCCTGGGCTCTGGCCCAGGGAGAGAGCTAACATGAAGGGTTGCAATTCACAGAGCTGCAGATTCCCAGGGGCTTGGCATAGTCCCCACCTCATGCAGTCACTGGGAGCACCAGCACCTCCAACGCTGACACGCTGGGTCCTCTGGGCGCACATACAGAAGGGCCCACAGCCTGTGTTTAGATTCTGAGAGACGAGGGCTTGTGGAAGGGAAGACAGGACGTGAAGCTCCCTGCACTCCAGGCTTCCTGAGGGTGGGCAATGTGCCTGGAGAGGCCGACATGGAACTCTGGCCCCTACTCATCTGCTGAGAGACAGGTGAATGGATCAGCGACTGAATCTGCAAGGGGATGAGACCCTAGCGGGGTGCCAGCTCTCGCCTCCAGCATCTCAGGGAGGAAGTTTACCTGGAACACACTGGTCCCTAACTCTGCACCAGGAGACCCTAACTTTAAGGGCAGCAACATGTAAATCCTGGCATGTGGGAGGGAAGAGCACAGGTGAGGCAGATTTGCACATGGTGACTACCCCTCGCCTCCCATGTACACTGGACTGGTGAAATGTGGACCGATTCCAAGACTTTTCTTAATTGTTAAATTGAGTAATGCAACCAAGGATACAGTCTTTATTGTAAAATGCCCATTCTCTTTGTCTTCTCTTGATATCCATCACTAGTACTACTGGCTGGCTTTCATGGGAAGGAGGCAGGAGCCAAGTTCTCCCTGCTTCATAAGGGTCAGTCTAATGCACATGACATGACATGACATGACATAACATAACATAATATAACATAATGATGATGAATGGCAACTAGCAAGCAACTGTGTGTCCCTTTGGCAAGTCCACTGGTGCTGTGATTCAAATTCACATCTCAGCAAAATGACCAGGAACTTCACTCTACAAGAGTCACAATTCAGTGTTAACTTTGGGAAGAGCTAGAGACAACAAGCCATGTTTTCCTTATGCTTCACTAAGATCCTTAGGCTTGCCTCCCCAAACTAGAGAAATGATGCCCAGCATTATTTACCAGCAGTGGAAAACACACACCTACCTCCTTCAGCGGCCCCTTACCTTGTCAGCCATGCGGTAATGAGGAGAGCACTGGAGTTGAAGTCACAAGGCATGGGTTCTAACCCAGGCTGTGTACATAAGACCAGTGTGGCCTGGGCAACCCACAAATTCTGAGCCCCATATTTCTCACAGGGAACATGGGTACAAATACCTATTTCTCAAGGAAATAGGAAGATCAAATGAAATGTGATTTGTAGAGTGTCTATTCAGTTCAGTCGCTCAGTCGTGTCCGATTCTTTGCGACCCCATGAATGCAGCATGCCAGGCCTCCCTGTCCATCACCATCCCTAGAGTGTCTATTATTGTACCTAATCTATAATAATCACTCATCGATACTACCTATTTTTATTTCTAAACAGTTGGATACAAATTATGCTTTTTATGAAGGATATAAGTCAAGACTTATTTTCTTTTTTCAGCATGTGGCTGGCTGGTTGGTTATTTCAGCACCATTTGTGGAAGACACTATCTTTTGTTCCACTGTATTACTTTCACTCTTTACTTACAAATCCTAAAAGATGATGCTGTTAAAGTGATGCACTCAAAATGACAACAAACTTGGAAAACTCAGCAGTGGCCACAAGACTGGAAAAGGTCAGTTTTCATTCCAATCCCAAAGAATGTTCAATTCATTCCAATCCCAAAGAATGTTCAAACTACAGCACAATTGCACTTATTTCACATGCTAGCTCAAACCCTTGGAAGTTGGGCTTCAACAATACATGAACTGAGAACTTCCAGATGTTCAAGCTGGATTTAGTAAAGACAGAGGAACCAGAAATCAAATTACTGACATCTGCTAGATCATAGAAAAATCGAGAGAATTCCAGAAAAACAGCTACTTCTACTTCACTGACTACGTGAAAGCCTTTGACTCTGTGGATCACAACAAACTGTGGAAAATTCTTAAAGAGATGGGAATACCAGACCACCTTATCTGCCTCCTGAGAAACCTGTATGCAGGTCAAGAAGCAACAGAACCAGACATGGAACAACTGACTGGTTCAAAATTGGGAAAGGAGTATGTCAAGACTGTATATGGTCACCCTGCTTATTTAACTTATATGCAGAGTAGATCATGAGAAATGCTGGGCTGGATGAAGCTCAAGGTGGAATCAAGATTGCCAGGAGAAATATCAATAACCTCAGATATGTAGATGACACCACTCTTGTGGCAGAAAGTGAAGAGAAACTAAAAGAGCCTCTTGATGAAAGTGAAAGAGGAGAGTGAAAAAGCTGGCTTAAAACTCAACATTCAAAGAACAAAGATCATGGCATCTGGTCCCATCACTTCATGGCAAGTAGATGGGGAAACAGTGGAAACAGTGACAGACTTTATTTTCCCGGGCTCCATAATCACTGAAGATGGTGACTGCAGCCATAAAATAAAAGATGTTTGCTCCTTGGAAGAAAAGCTATGACCAACCTAAACAGCATATTAAAAAGCAGAGCCATCACTTTACTCACAAAGGTCCATCTAGTCAAAGCTATGGTTTTTCCAATAGTCATGTACAGATGTGACAGTTGGACCATAAAGAAGGCTGAGTGCTGAAGAATTGATGCTTTCAGACTGTGATGCTGGTGAAGACTCTTGAGAGTCCTTTAGACAGAAAGGAGATCCAACCAGTCAATCCTAAAGGAAATCAACACCGAATATTCATTGGAAGGATTGATGCTGATGCTGAAGCTCCAATACTTTGGCCACCTGATGCAGAGCTGACTCATTGGAAAAGACCCCTATGCTGGGAAAGACTGCAGGTAGGATGAGAAGGGGCAGCAGAGGATGAGATGGTTGGGGTTGCAAAGAATCGGACACGACTGAGCAACTGAACAACAAAATTATTTTCACTCTTTATCAAAGATCAGTTGACCAGTGTTATGTGGGTCTACTTCTAGGCTCTCTATTCTTTTTGTAAACATCACACTGTCTTGATTACTGTAGCTTCACGGTAAGTCTTGAAGTTAGGTAAAGTCAATCCTCCAATTTTGTTCTCCTTCAATATTGTGTTGGCTATTCTGAGTATTTTGCTCTCCCTATATTCTTTAGAATCAGTTTCTCAATATCCATAAAACCTTTGCTGAGATTTTGATTGTGGTTACATTGAATTTATGATCAAGTTGTGAAGAACTGATATCTCAGAAATATAGTCTTCCTATCCATGAATATGGAATCTATCTCCTTTTTCTTCAGTTCTTAGTCCTTCCTTGAATTGATTCATCAATTTTATAGTTTTCCTTCTAAAGATCTTATACATGTTTTGTTGGATTTATAACTAACTACTGCACTTTGGGGAGTGCCAATGTATTTTATTAATAGTCCTTGGCTAGCCCTTATTGTTGTTGTTCAGTCACTCAGTTGGGTCTGACTCTTTGTGACCTTATGGACTGTAGCACACCAAGCTTTCCTGTCCTTCACCATCTCATAGAGCTTGCTCAAACTCATGTCCATTGAGCTGGTGATGCCATCCAACCATCTCATCCTCTGTTGTCCTCTTCTCCTCCTGCCTTCAATCTTTCCCAGCATCAGGCTTTTTCCTAATGAGTTGGCTCTTCACATCAGGTGGCCAAAGTATTGGAGCTTCAGCTCCAGCATCAGTCCTTCCAATGAATACTCAGGATTAATTTCCTTTAGGATTGGCTGGTTTGATCTCCTTGCAGTCCAAGGTACTCTCAAAAGTCTTCTCCAACACCACTTATGAGTCTATACAAAAGTTTTCACAGATATCGTCACATTTCAGAAGACCATTACAAGAGAAACATTAGACCTATATAAACTCTCTGGGCCCCAGCTTGAGATCTTATTACACAAACTGGACATAATATCATCAGTCAGATGAGTCTTGGCTTGCATTCTCCTAGACCTATACAGACAATACACATCTTTGTTAGAAGCACAGCTCAAGGAACAGTCTTCCAGCCCAGTCCAGGAGTATCTCCTCCCAGTGGGCCTTAGTTTATCTCTGGCCCCCTGGAGTAGGGCTGCTAGGATGTACACTGCATAGCCTACATTGGCAGTTGGCAAACTTTCTATAAAAGTCCAGATAGTAACTGTATTTGGCTTCATGGCCTACAAGGTCTCTGTTATAGCTGTTCAACTTTGCCTGAAAATAGGCTACAGGCTACTTTTTGCTCACTCCTTGTCTAGCTAGACAGGCAAGGGTTCTGGCATGGACAAATGTGCTGACAACACTTGTTTAGTGATATTTAAATTTTTCTTATAATTTTCATCAACAAATTCATTATTTAGCATATAATAATAGCATTATCCTTCCAGCCATCGGTATACCTACAGAACACCAGAAAGACACCCATTCAGAACACCAGAAAGACACCAGCTGGGGCCCTGAGAATGTTTGTAAATGAAAACAAAATAAATAAGCTTTATATTCATGGGTAATTTTAGCAAAGTGTACCTATGGAAGATGACTGGCCCACTTTTGGCTTGTGATGCTATCCTCTTGAGCTAACTGGTTTCTACCAGCTTTGGGAGGGTATTTGAGTCCTTCCTGGGCTTCCCAGGTAGCAGCAGTGGTAAAGAGTTCATCTGCCAATGCAGCAGACATGAGAAATGCAGGTTCGATCCCTGGATCGGGAAGATCTCCTGGAGGAGGGCATGGCAACCCACTACAATATTCCTGCCTGGAGAATCCCATGGACATAGACGCCTGGTGGACTACAGCCCATACAGTCGCAAAGAGTCAGATATGACTGAAGTGACTTAGCACGCAGGCACGCTGAATCCTTCCTAGAAGAGCTGAAGGAAAACTGGAGAAACATGGGCAGCATAAGCCTATTCTCCACTAATGAATCTGCAGAGGAATGTGTTTGTTGGTGGGGAGCCTGTGGACCTGGCACATAATGAAAATTTGTCATCCCGGGAGCACTCTTAAGGGCCCTGAGCTCAGGGAAGAGTCCCTCCTGGTCTGCCGGGGCCACAATCAGAGGAATGATGAAGAAGTGGAGAGAAAACGCATCACAGGTCAACCAGGTGGTGGGTACTGAGAAGCCAGCAGGTGGTCAACAGGGACTTCCGAAGGGAAGACAACAGCAGATGCTTTCTCAAAACAGGCCAAGATCTACCTGCCCAGGAATGACGGAAAGGTGGCAGGGCTCCAACGCCTTGAAGGCAGCTGGGGGAAGTGGACACAGCAAGGCCTCGGTCACCACCCAGCAGAAATATCATTGAGGAAGGTTTGGCCAGACCTTACAAGCAAAGGAGTACTGGGATCATCAGGGTCACTCCTCAGAGCCTTCAGCACAAGACACAGCTATAACTAGCACTGTGACGGCAGTTCCCCAGGGGTACCTCCAAACTCCTCCCGCAGTGAAGGGAAACTGGGGAGTCTACAAAGTCAGATAACAGCCAGTGAGATGCTAAGGCCAAGACTGTGCCCTCTCCACACCTGGCTCGTGTTATTGTGAATGGCTGTAATACACGATGGCAGGGGCTCCTGGCTGATGTAATTAAGGATCTCAAGCTGAGATCATTGTGGATTTAGGGTGGGCCTTAAATCCAGAGAGTTGTGTTCTTAGAAAAGAAAGAGGCCTGACACACAGAGATACACATGAGGACAGATGCAGATCCTGAATTTCTGCAGGAACACCAAGGATCAGCACCAACAGAAGCTGGGAGAGTCTTGAATCGGCTTCTCTCTCAGAACCTCCAGAAGGAAGCACCCCACAGACACTGTAGTTTCAGACTTCTGGTCTCCAGAACAGTGAGAAAATAAATTTCTGTTGTTTTAAGTCCCCTCAGTTTTTGGTTTCGTGTGTTTCTTTTTTTATTTTTCTTCTGTTGCTTGTTTTTTCTTTCACAGCAGTTCCTTTGTTGTTGTGGTTCAGTTGCTCAGTTGTGTCTGACTCTTTGCGACCCCATGGATGTAGCACACCAGGCTTACTGTTCCTCACTGTCTCCCAGAGTTTGCTCAGATTCATGTCTATTGAGTCAATGATGCCATCCAACTATCTCTGTCACCCTTTTCTCCTCCTGCCTTCAATCTTTCCCAGCATCAGTGTCTTTTCCAAGGAGTCAGCTCTTTACATCAGGTGGCCAAACTATTGGAGTTTCAATGTCGATATCAGTCCTTCCAATGAATATTCACGGTTGATTTCCTGTATGCTTGACTGGCTTGATCACTTAAGTGTCCAAGGGACTCTCAAGAGTCTTCTCCAACACCATAGTCTGAAAGCATCAGTTCTTCAGCGCTCAGCCTTCCTTGGTCCAACTCTCACATCCATACATGACTACTGGAAAAACCATAGCTTTGACTAGACAGACCTTTGTGGGCAAAGTAATGTCTCTGCTTTTTAATATACTATCTAGGTCGGTCATAGCTTTCCTTCCAAGGAGCAAGTGTCTTTTAATTTCACAACTGCAGTCACCATCTTCAGTGATTTTGGAGCCCAAGAAAATAAAGTGAGTCACTGTTTTCACTTTTCCCCCATCTATTTGCCATGAAGTGATGGAACCAGATGCCATGATCTTTGTTTTTTGAATGTTGAATTTTAAGCTAGCTTTGTCATTCTCCTTTTTGACCTTCATCAAGAGGCTCTTAGTTCCTCTTGGCTTTCTGCCATAGGATGGTGTCATCTGCATATTGAGATTATTGATATTTCTTCATGCAATCTTGATTCCAGTCTGAATTTCATCAGGCTCGGCATTTCACATGATGTACTCTACATATAAGTTGAATAAGCAGGGTGACAATATACACCCTTGACAAACTCCTTTCTTTTGTTCCATGTCCAGTTCTAATTGCTTCTTGACCTGCGTACAGGTTTTTCAAGAGGCAGGTAAGGTGGTTTGGTATTCTCATCCCTTTAAGAATTTTCTAGTTTGTTGCATGTGTGTGTGTGTGTGTGTGTGTGTGTTTTCTTTCATAGCAGTTTCTAGGAAGCTAATTCAGCTGGGAATGGTATGTCGCTCCGTGATCCCAGGGGTATGGTCTGTCTTGTCTGCCCTCTGTCCTGAGCCCCAGGCTCACTGTAAATATACTGCCTGCTCTGGGCTTGGGTGGTCAGGACCACTGAGACCCTGAGTTGGCTGACAGGTGATCCCTGGGCCTGAAGGTGAGACAAGGAGTGAGTAGTCAGCCACCCAAGATGAAGGCCTGAAGACTATGAGTTTCTCTGCCTAGGCTTGGGAGGTCCTGAGCTCAAGGGTGCTGGGCCAGTTAAGGGAACGTGGCAGAGGGTCAAGGGTCTGCTGGGTTCTGGGCAGGAGAAAAGAGCCCTGGGTGGTCAGGAAAGCTTCCTGCAAGAGGCGGATGGCAGGCAGCTTGGTTTATGCAAAGAATTTGGATGGGAAGAGACATGAGAGGGTGGAGGGTTTGGAGCTGTTTCCCAAAGGGTCATGTTTGAAACTGGGGAAACACAATGCATGTTCCAGGAGGAAACAGCTAGTGTGGTCAAATCAGGGAGATTAGTGACACGGCCAGCATTGTTGCTGCAAAACTCTTCAGAGTGAGCATGAAGGGGCAAGCTGAGAAGGGGCCCCAGGGACAAAAACAATCCTCAAAGCTGCCCATGGACAAGCACTCTGGCCGTCTAGATGAGGGACAGTAAATGGATATACGAGTGTGGCTATGTCAGGGCCAGGCTGGTATTGTCTGGCAGGACGACCCTCTTCATCCTCAGCCTTCCTCCCACATCACTCAGGAGCTGGGCACGATGCCGGAGGTGAGAGGAGCCCAGGTCTGGGGTGGAGGCATCTCTAATAAGACCCTGGGATAGCAAAGGAGCCCTCCCAAATGAACACAAGCAACTCCATCTTTTCTAGTCAGGAGGAAAACTTCCTAATTAGGAAAGAAGGCAAGATAATGGGCACAGACTGTGTTTATCTTCATTTTATATCCTTTACGATGAGCTTAAGACAATGTTTCACTTAGGCACAACTACCATTCCCCTGAAGAGCACACTGATCCTGATTTGGTTCATTCACAGCTCACTCCTGGGTGGAATTCTTGCCCCAGCTCCCCAGAATGTGCTCATTTCAAGAAAAGGCAGCAGAAGGGGAGAGGGAGGGAAGCAGCCACTGCCTGAGGCACCCCCTCACTACCCCTGAGCCCACCCCGACCCAGCTTGCCACTCGTCCCCCAGGGAGCACATAGCTGAATGTGGCCCCCAGCCATTCTAACTGGTCCTGTAAATCCACCCACCACATGCTTCGCATCCTTTTTGCAGCCACCTATGACCAACCTAGACAGCATATTAAAAAGTAGAGACATTACTTTGCCTACAAAGGTCCATCTAGTCAAGTTTATGGTTTTTCCAGTGGTCATGTATGGATGTGAGAGTTGGACTGTGAAGAAGGCTGAGTGCCAAAGAATTGATGCTTTTGAACTGCGGTGCTGGAGAAGACTCTTGAGAGTCCCTTGGACTACAAGGAGGTCCAACCAGTCCATCCTAAAGGAAATCAGTCCTGAGTATTCATTGGAAGGACTGATGTTGAAGCTGAAACTCCAATACTTTGGCCACCTGATGAGAAGAACTGGCCCGTTGAAAAGACCCTGATGCTGGGAAAGAATGAAGGTGGGAGGAGAAAGGGATGACAGAGGATGAGATAGTTGGTTGGAATCAATGATTCAATGGACATGAGTTTGAGTAAGCTCCGGGAGTTGGTGATGGATAGGGAAGCCCGGCATGCTGCAGTCCATGGGGTCACAAAGAGTCGGACATGACTGAGCAACTGAACAGAACTGAGGCATCTTTACCCAGCAGCAGTCTCTATAGCCAGGCTGAAAGCAAGTGAAAGTGTTAGTCACTCAGTCATGTCTGACTCTGTGATCCTCTTTGTGAGCCCTACCAGGCTCCTCTGCCCATGGAATTCACCAGGCAACAATACTAGAGTGGGTTGCCATTCCCTTCTTCAGGGGATCTTTCCAACCCAGGCATAAAACCTGGATCTCTAGCACTGCAGGCAGATTCTTTACCACTAAGCCACCTGGGGAGCATCTGAGCTGACAGATGAAGCTTGTGTGCTTCCCAAAGCAGAACTTCACCCTCCTACCTGGGTCCGCAGTGGCTAGGTGGTCAGGAACACGCAGGGTGACAGAAGGAATGTTAGATGTCATGGAGGGTGGAGGGTGACTGGAAGACTGTGTGGAAGGGGAAGTGGGGTGGTGCCTGCGGTGGGCACAACCACTGTGGGAAGCCCACAGAGGGTGCAAATGTGTAGATGAAGCGTTAGCTTCCAGGAGAGGCTCATGAGCCCCCTCCATCCACTGCTACAAAGAGGAGGTTGATCTCTGGGGGCTTCTCAAGCTCCTCCATCTCAGTGTACCAGAGGATCTGAAAAGGTGCCCTCCCGAGGGAGGCACCTTTCTGTAGCTAGCTGAGGGCAAGGCAGACCCTTCGGATGGACCAGCCCACACGCCCAACACCACCCACCTTCACGTGGGCTGAGGAACTGCCTGGTGATCAAAATACATAGCTGCTCCCCACCACCCTCCGTTACCCTTGCAGATTCAGCTGCTGTGGAGATCATTTGTCTCTCAAAGTGCAGCTCTGCGACAGGCGATCCAGTACCTGCCACCAAGTACAAAGCTTCCCGCCCACCCCCAAAGTCCCAGGTTAGAAAGAGAGGAGCCAGAGAGAGGCTCAGCTGACCAAAACAAGCAACTTTTTGTCAAAAATAAATCTCCTTCGGGCTAGCAAAGCTTGGCAACTTACACAAACACTATATCTAGATACTTTAAGGCAATTTTTCAAGTCTGTGTTCCCTAAGTCACATCTGATGTCGTCCCTGACTACCTCCCAATGGTGATCAGCCACAAAATTCATTTCCTCCCTCCCACGCTTGGGACCCACAGATGTTAGCTTCAGCTTGTATCCTCAAATCTCTCTGCCACAGCCCCTCCATCTGGAGGGACTTCTCCAACCATGAACTCCCCTCCCGCCTCCTGCAAAGAGAGTCTGAAACAACTCCTAGCAAGTGTAAAGGCCTGACCACCTGGACTCTCCTCCGGACAATTTCTGGGGGAATGTTACCCCTCATGCACTTCCTGAAGCCCCCGCCTTTGCATCCCCTCCACAGCCCTGCAGCTGCCTTCTTGCACAAACTACTTCAGTAAGATGAAAAGGACTGCTTCCCTCAAACAGAATTTTTTGAACAGAGAATTAACAGCAAATAAAATTGGTTTCACTGTACTCATTCATGCACAAAATGAGTGTGGGTGTTAAACAGAGAAAAACCAAACAGGCGATGCATCGCAATAATCAGGGGGCAGAATCAGGCTGCAGAGGCGGTTGACAGTAGGGGGAGGAGACCAGGCAGGCAGAAGGGCTCCTGACCAGTCCGGAGCCGGGCCATCCCTCTTCCCGTGCTGGGATGCTTCCTCTCCAAGGTGGAGCTGGGAGGTCTGTGAGGCTCCTTCCAGCTGCAGTTGGTCCATCTCAGGTGGACACAGCCTCCTGAAAATGGCCCAGCTGACTGCCCCTCCTTGGAGAACTGCGTTGGCTCCCGAGCAGGAACACTGCTTCTGTACTCCATCCAAAAGGGTCCAGCAGCAACCAATTAGGGCCCTGGTTCTCCCGTCCTTTTCTCCTCGGGCATGTCTGGCCATGCTGGGGTGGAGGTGGAAATGCTCAGCACAGGAGTAACAGGCAAGCCCATCGGTCTCCTGGGAATTCTTTAGGATCCGCAGTGAGCAGCGACACAATGATAACTAGCTTCAGTACATGGACAGTTTTAAACAACCCCACAAATCTCTTTTCTGTCAACTCTATCTGGTTCATCTATCATCTGATTTTCCCATCTCTGGTTCTGCCCGGGCCCCTCCCTTTACAGACTTAATCCACCCACTCCCTAGAAATAAAGCTGGTAAAAGTGCGTGCTGCCTAGGCTGGGTGAGAGGGCAGTGCCCAGGAGCGGGCAACTAGAGGACCCTGGCCTCCACCCCCAGGACCTTCTGAGAAGGGGATTCTCAGAAAGGGCAGCCATTCAGTTCAGTTCAGTCCCTCAGTTGTGTCCGACTCTTTGCGACCCCATGAATTGCAGCACGCCAGGCCTCTCTGTCCATCAGCAACTCCCGGAGTTCACTCAGATTCACCTTCAGCCATGGTCCCAGGCAAATTCACTTTTAATCACAAGGGGTCCTGCTAAACATGCCAGTATTCACTCACATGCTGATGCACACCAAGCCCTGGGGCAAGCTGCGGTTTCTCTCTGGCCAGACTGCTGTAGAGGCCAGAGTGGGGTTCAAGAAGCCCCTGCCCTCTCCCCTCCCCTCCCAGTGCCAATAGGACCCACCTTGACAACCAGACCCACAAGCTGCAGGGGTACCTGGGATTCAGGACCCCAGACTGCAGCCCTGAACCAGCTGCTCAGCGGCTCACCTGCCTTAACCACTCCCACAAAGCATGTTGTTACCCACCTTGGCACAGAGCAGCCCAGAACTCAGGTGGAGTGCCTGTACTTCGTTTTTTTTTAATACATAAAAGAAGATAAAAGAAAAAAATTACGTTTTCTTCATATGGAATATACAGACAGAGCCTGATGCTTGGGTCGTGGTGAGGATCCCACAGCGGGTACAGCTTCTGAGCTGTCCTGGGAGCCTCATGGGAGGGCAACACATGGGAGGGGTCCCAGGCACCCTAACTCTGTGTATTTTCAGGGAGATGTATTGGCAAAGAGCACTTAGAGCTTATCTGATCTGATTTAGACCAAATCAACCCCAACAAAGGTGGAATAAGTGACTTTAATGGGGTGGGAGGTGGTAGGGGGTTTCAGGATTGGGAGCTCGTGTACACCTGTGGCTGATTCATGTCAATGTATGGCAAAACCAATACAGTATTGTAACATAGAATAAAGTAAAAATAAAATTTAAAAAAATAATAAAAATTTTTTAAAAACTCTAAAAAATAAATAAATAAATAAATTTTAAGGTAAATAAATAAATAAAAGATTCCTGCAAAGAATACACATTGAACCCTTCCAACATAAGGGACGTAAGTCCATGAGCTTAAGAGTGCTGACACATGCCCTATTCCTAGTAAGAACTCTTCATCGGCCACACCAAGAGCTAAAAGCTATATGACAGTCTAATTGGATCTGACAAGAAATTAGCCATAAACATCAAATAATCAGGAAGACTATTTGAAATATGGATATGCATCTACTACCATGAATGATGAACCTCTCCCAGACTGTATATTTTGCCTTGCTGTACCAGCTAATGAGATTAAGAAGCCATTTTAATCATAGCAAGTTAGTTTAAAATATTGCTTATTTCATCTTTATCTGATCTTTAATAATTTTTACTTTATTGTATATATTAAATATGCACAAAATAGTACAGTAGCACATGTGTTCACTAAATATATGAGTATACAAGTACTAGGGTGGGGGCTTGGTCTGGGATCTTGAAAGTTTGGAGACTACTCCTGCCCCATCTCCAAGGGTGGCACCACCCTCCTGCCAGACTCAATCCCAACCCCTGACCTCCTCCTGTATCTCTGGCTCCTCTGTATCTCCCACGTTGTCTATCATCTTGCCTCTGTGCTTATTCTCAGAATAGTTCCCAGTTAGTCCCCACTGCCATGACCCCACCCAGGCCAACCCCTTCTCTCTGTACGACACCATCAGCCTACTACAACTGCTATCTTGCACCTTTTCTTGCACCTCCCAATTTCATTCTCCATCTTGTGAGACAAGTCAGGCTTTCTAAAATGCAAATCTGATCATATTACTCTGATCTCTGAAGCTTTCAATCAGTTCCCATAGATCTCAGTTGGAAATGTCCAAGCTCCCTTCCCTCCTCCTTCACACTGTCATCATCAACATCATGATCACCAACAGCACAATCGATTCCTTTCTACCTGCCAGGTGCTGGTGCTAAAGGTTTTTCATCCACTGTCTCTTTTAATCTCGACTCTACAGATTAAGCTTAAAGGGGCTGAGAGATCATCCAAGTTCCCACAGCTCTGCTTCCAGCCCAGTCCTCTTTTACCATGGTGCTGACCTTGCCATTCACATCCCAGCCTCTCAGAGCTGCTCGGTTCTAACATGTCCTCTCTGACGCCCAAGCCTCAATTCATGATCCCCTCTCCTCCCCCTCCCTTCCCTGGGAAACTCTTCTGACCCAGCTGGTTTTAGCTCAGATGCTGCAATCAATGACATGTCCTCCCCAGGGAGGCCACAGCCACCAACAGCTGCCAAACCAGCCTGGAAAAGCCTGTGCAGAAACCAAATTAAACCTGAGCCTGTCCAGACCAATAGGTTTGACTCTCAGTTTGTTTACAAGACGTCCAGGGGACCAAGCGACATGCTAAGCGACACCATGGGGGTTGGATCAGCAAAATCCAGACTCGGCAGAACTCCATAGGACGTGTAATCTGGTTCATTCAACAAATAATTCATGGGAAAATGAAAAGGATTAGAAGAGACCTGAGAGATGAGTCAACTAGACACAATGTGTGGATCTTGTTTAGATCCTGATTTGAATAAGCCAACTGTAAAAACGTTTATGAGACACACAGGTACTCTGAACCCTGACTGGCCATTCAGTAACACTAAGGAATCAATGCTGATTTTTTTAGGGGTGATAATGGTGTTATGGCTATGCTACAGAATGAACACAGGCACATATTTATGTAAAAATGTAAATTATGTTTATTTTAAAATTATGATAAATAAGATGAAAAGATGAAAGCTTTTTAAAAAGCAGATTGTCTTCCAAGCCCACACTGATGAATGAGGTACTTGTATGAACTTTCAAAGAATTCTGGAAATTGCCCATCAGACTAATCATCATACTTTCAAGGAATGACTGCATTAAGTCATTACAGTCCTTCTTCCCCATGTCACTACAGTCGTGAGCTCTTGAGGGTAGAAAAGTGTCTTTTGGCTAGTGTTGGGCAGACACATTCCCCCAACACCTACACAACATTGTAAATCAACTTATACCTCAAACCTACACACACTGGCAAGTACCTCTACCTACACACAAACACATCTGCTCTCACATGCCTGCCCAAGTCTGCCCCACCTCTCAGGCCCCATGAGCCCAGGCCCTTCCCCTAGAGGCTCCTGGACATCCTGGTGGCCTCCAGTCCAGGTCACATCAGAGTGTGCTTGAAATGTCCTGATTTCTCAGGTTCCCCTCCAAACACTCTTGCTTCCTATAACCCATCACACAACACACACCCTAGCCAAAGCCTTCTTCCTTAACTGCCACTTCACCCTGATTCTTCCAACTCAAAATTCGTCTTATTGTATTATCTTTTTTTTCCCCTCAATTCTATGTATTTTTAGATTTTTTTCTTATTTATTTATGTATTTTTACTTTACAATATTGTAATGGTTTTTTGCCATATACTGACATGAAGCAGCTATGGGTGTACATGTGTTCCCCATCCTGAACCACCCCCCCCCACCATCTCCCTCCATCCCATCCCTCTGGGTCATCCCAGTGCACCAGCCTTGAGCACTCTGTCTCATGCATCAAACCTGGACTGGTGATCTGTTTCACATATGATAATATACATGTTTTAATGCTCTTCTCTCAAATCATCCCATGCTTGCCGTCTCCCACAGAGTCCAAAAGACTGTTCTATACATCTGTGTCTCTTTTGCTGTCTCACATACAGGGTTATCGTTACCATCTTTCTAAATTCCATATATATGCGTCAGTATACTGTATTGGTGTTTTTCTTTCTGACTTACTTCACTCTGTATAATAGGCTTAGGGTATAATCTTCACTCTAGTTTAAAAAGTGAGCAGTCAGGAAGCATAGGCACTATGTGAGGCCAATTGGCAGACCTAAAGATGTAAGAGGTACGATGCCTGCTCCCAAAGGCCTCGGCTTCTCAGCCCAGATAAGCTCAGTTATGTCCACCGCATCTGAGCACCCGCCTCACACGTACCTGCATCACCTCACATGATTCTCACAGCAGCTTATACAACAGGCTCTATTATCACACGTCTACTGAAAGAGAAACTGAGGCTCAAAGAAGATGAAACCTCATAATATGATGCACCCCCAAATCTTATCCCAACCAAGGTCCTGTCTTACTGCCCTGTCCATTCACCTTGATGGTTTTATCAGCTTAGATCTCCACGACCCATCTAGCCTATGTCCTGCCACTCCTGCCCTTGGGGCATCAAGCTCTGGGTCCACTCGTCTCCCCACCATGTTGCAAACGCACCAGATGTGGTTGTGAGTCCTGCCGTTGTCTCACTGTGCAGCTCCCTAGAAAGCCCTTCCTCTCAATAAGCTCAAAGTCTAGCGTGTGTTTTGGATGGTCAAACAATGGGGATGAGATCAATTTTAGCATGTGATAAATCACGATCCTTGGAAAGATATTTATTCTGTCTGACAGAAGAGGGGCTTAAGCTGAGGCTTAGCTCATGAGCAGGAGTGTGCTAGTCCAAGAAGGGGGGAAGGACACTCTCAGCAAAGAGAAGAGCAGGGGAAAAGGCACTGAAACATGCAAGGGTGAAGTGCTTTGGGGGGCGGGGGAGGCCAGCAGGCTGCCTAGTGCAGAATCTCAGATAGATGGACAAGAGTGCAAGATTGCCAGGCCAACCTCAGGAGCAGTCTTGTTCTCTGCCTAGACCAGCAGAAAATATTCCATAAAAAGAATCCAAAAAAGAATATGTGTATGTGTGTATGCAACTGAATCACTTTGCTCTGCGTCTGAAACTAACACAACATTGTAAATCAACTATACTTCTAAAAAAAAAAAAAAAAGCGTTCCATAGTCCCTGGGCCCCCATGGCTGAGGATGCTGATAGAAATGCTGCTGCTGACACTCAGGTACCAGGGGTTCACAGTGATGCACCCCTCCCTACTAACTCCTGGGAAGCGTCCTGGATGCACCCCAGCTGGCCCACCTCTGTCCTCCATTCTACTGACCAGCACCCTGGGAATTAAGAAAACCTCTGCCTTGTGCAGTGGCCCCTCTGTCCCACTCCCTTGGGGGACCAGCCCAAATCGGAATCTGTGCATTGCTAGACCTGCGCTCCCAGCCTGTGTGCAGCATACCCAGCACTGCACAGATTCATTCCAGCCAGGAAAGGAATCATCAAGGTGCTCCTGGGCCTGGAGGCAGCACTCCCGAGGGTCGGAACCCCCTCCAGGGCTTCTCAGTTGGGAAACAAAATGGCACACGCAAGGGAGTGGGCACTTCCAGTCCTGAGCAGCAGTTGTTTCCGCAACAAGCAAGCAGACCCTGCACAGACCCCGCTCTCCTCCACAGATGGGCGCCTGGGAAACACAGAGTCGCTTCCAGACTACAGATTGCGCCGAAGCCCCGTATCACCTGCTACACGCAGACTCTACTGCCACTTGCCTGGAGTCTCCTGGGAGTTGGAACATCAGGTCTGGCCTGCCACCAAGTACAGAGAGAAGTCAGATCAGTGCCATGAAGTGAGGCTGACGGCTAGATGCTGGGGTCAGGGGGAAGGAGGGACCTGTGGAGATGAGCCTGCAAATCCCCCTCTCCCAGCTTCTCCCCCAGCCCTGCCATCAGCGCTCCTGCCACATGAACAAGTCATTTCTTTTCCATCTGAAAATGGGGCTGTTAGCGAAGCCCATTTACAGGGCGGCACTTGGAGTTGTGAGATGGTAGCTATGAAAATGTAACTGAGAGGAGCCGGACGTGCCATCAAGAAGCTGGGATGACACAGGCACAGCCGAGTGCAGCCACACCTCCCCCTGCCCACAACACACACGGCCAGAGACCCAGGATGCCCATCACCAGGTCACTGTCTTTCTCACCCTAGCCCACCCAGAGATGCCCCACGCGATGCCAGTTGGCACACAAGACAACATCGATTTGCCTGCTTGGGACTAAGTCAGCAAGGCCTTAAGCCAGGAATCCCTGAGGGATGTTTAATAATGACAGACACGAGTGTCACAGCCTCAGGCCACAGTCCCCAAGCGGTTTGGGTTCTATGAGAAGAGAAGCTGCCAGCGGAAGCGGCTCTAAAACACCTCCCTTCCTCAAGGCATTGAGAGCAGCTCCCAGAGCAGAAAGAGGCCTGGGGGGGGGTGGATGCGGCGGGGGAGCAAGGGATGAGCGACACACACACTCGTGCTGGGCCCAACCCAACCCCGGGCTGTCTCAGCCACGATTCACTCATCAGCTCTCTGACGTGTCAGTTACCAGTGCAATGGAAGGACAGGGGCTGGAAATTTGAGAGCTGCTGGTCAGGGGAGGCCACCCAGAGGATGTCCCTCTGAGTTCTGGATGAGTTGCAGCCCCAAAGAGACCAGCAGGGAAGGGATTCCAGGCAAAAGAAACAGACAGCGCCCAAGTCTGGCGACCCTGTGAACCAAAACCATTCAGGGCGCACTGCTTTGCGGGCCTGCACTCCCAGCGTGGCCACGCTCTCCCGCGGGGCTGCCGCTGCTCCAAGCCTCCTCCCTTTCTTTGCCCCGAACTAAGTCCCAGGGGTTCAGAGAGTGACTGAGATTGGGGCACTATCCCTTTAAGATGCTGTGCTCACCACTCTCCAGACCTAAGAGAGGTGGGAATCTTCCAGGCTCCTAAGGATCAGGAACAAAGCTGACCATGAAGAAAACTCTTCTTTAGGAATAAATCTGATGAGGGGACTGGGTGTGCCCTGTGAGAAAGGGTCACGGAGAACCTCTCCTCCCTCACTCATTCAGGGAAGTTCTCTCCAGCCAAGAACTGGAGCTTGTCTCCTGCCACCCTGGGTGTCCTCATGACCCCACCTGCACAGCCCAGATGTGTCCCAGGTGATGAGACAGGTACAACATGAGAAGGGTGACATTCACCAGAGAGACTTTCCCACCAAGGCTGAGCCTTCACCATCCTCCCTGTCACTGAATCAAGAAAGCAGGGGCTGTGGTGGGGCCTGCATTCAGATCACCACCTCCGTCAACACGAAAACCGTGGTGCTTTCTACTTCTAACAAATCTGCCTTTGTGGGGCTGGTCTCTGAGCCTGACACCCAATGGAACTGCCCTCAATGAGAAAGCAATGAGGGCAGAGGGTATGGGGTGGAGGAGGTTGATTCCCCAGAGATCTGCAATAGAGACCAGGCTGCATGGGCTGTGATGGAAGTAAACCAGCAAGTCAACTGGCAAGAAGAAAGATGACTGGTGTCATGCCAGTGGAGACTGTAACAATGGCTGCCATCAGGAGACCCAACTAGTCCATCCTAAAGGAGATCAGTCCTGGGTGTTCATTGGAAGGACTGATGTTGAAGCTGAAACTCCAATACTTTGGCCACCTAATGCAAACAGCTAACTCATTTGAAAAGATCCTGATGCTGGAAAAGATTGAGGGAGGGAGGAGAAGGGGACGACACAGGATGAGATGGTTGGATGGCATCACCGACTCAATGGACATGAGTTTGGGTAAATTCTAGGAGTTGGTGATAGACAGGTGCTGCGGTTCATGGGGTCGCAGAGTCAGACATGAGCAACTGAGCAACGGAACTGAACTGAACATCACCATTATCATCATAACAGCCATCACATCAACATCAACTGTTATTGGGCACTTGCGATGTATCAGGTGTGGTCCTGGCACCTATGTGGATCCTCAATGCCTCTGAAGGAGGCTCCATGATCGTCTCCCTTTACTGACAGGACAATTCACATCCAGTGGACCAGGTTATGGGAGGGAGAGCTGAAGAGAACTGGCAGATGTTAACCAAACCCAGAGCCAGCATCTCTGAGATGACTTCTGTGGGGCACAGGTGGGCACAGGAGACCCTCTGAGGTCTGGGCGCTCTGCACGGCATCTCCGTGCTTCTTCCCTAGCCTCAGCACACCACATACCTGACCTGGTGAGCCACTCAGATGCTGTTCTTTCCACATCTCCCCAGTGGTTCCAGAAACATCCCAGAACGCCTACAACTTCCTGTTACTGGCCACATGGAACACAGGGGTCAAAGAGAAGATTCCAGTTTCTTTCTTCCTAACCCGCTGCCCCCCATCATTTTTAAGCCCTGTAAGCCCATCCTGGAGATGCCTGACAAAGGCTGCAGAACTGGGGACTTCCTTGGTAACACAGTGGATAAGAATCTACTTGCCAATGCAAGGGACATAGATTCGACCTCGGTCTGGGAAGATTCCACATGCCACGGGGCATCTAAGCCCGTGTGCTGCAACTACTGAGCCTAGGCTCTAAGGCCCTCAGGCTGCAAATACCAAGCCTTCGTGCCAGTACTACTGAAGCCTAGAGCCTGTGCTCCCAGCACTGCTGAAGCCTAGAGCCTGTGCTCCCCAGCACTACTGAAGCCTAGAGCCTGTGCTCCCCAGCACTGCTGAAGCCTAGAGCCTGTGCTCTGTAATGCGAAGCCACCACAGGGAGAAGCCTGTGCCCTGCAATGATGAGTAGACCCTGCTCATTGCAACTAGAGAAAGCTCCTGTAAAACAACAAAGACCCAGTGCAGCCAAAAATTAATTAATTAAGAAAAAAAAAAACCACTGAAGAATTTGGGGCCAAAAAGAAAGGTAGAGGCGACTTTATGGAGGGACCCAGGCACCTTTCATCTGCTGTCTAAACGGTACCCACGTCCCCAGGCCAGCCCATCTTTTCACAGTGCAAAAGGTAGACCTGGTGTGCTTTCCTATTCTTACACACCCTCTCCAGGAGTTTAAACCTCAATAGAAACTTCAGCTGCCCTCTTAACATTCGGTGGCTTTTCCTCTCAGAGCTTACAAACAGCAAGTTCACTTTTGCTTACAAGAGTGCTAGAAAGATATTTGAGCATGTACAATAGGAAACGTGCATGTTTTCAGATTCCGTATCTGCACACAAAAGGTCCTGGCACCGTAGCTTTCTTTTCAGCTTCTTCCAAGCCTAGAAAATTTCCACTTCAAAGCCACGACTTTCTTATTTCCTTTGTGGAAAAAATGCATTGGTAACAGTCAGAGATGAGTCTCTCCAAGCTCAGCCTCTGCCACACATGGTCACAGTTTCCACTCACCAACATGCCCCTTCTGAGCTGGGCACCACAGCCACGCCTGTGTCCACTTGGACCCTGATTCTCTGTCACTGGGCAAAACGTTTAATTCACCAGCCACCCAGCGGGCCATCAAATGCAGAGTGAGAAGACAAGATAGAAGTGGTTTTGATCTCTGTGGATGTCAATTCCTGGGGGTGGGCAAGCTTGGCGGGAAAAAGCAAGGCTGGCCCACAGGGCCACAGGGGAGGAGCAGGGCAAACAGAGGGCTTTAGAGCTTTCCCAGCACAGACTCCTATTTTGTAATAATTTCTTTTAAATGATACCTTTTAAGCTGCAAATCTCCAGAAGAAAGAGGAATGGTTGTCAAAGCAGAGGATCTGGCTACACATTAAAGAGTGGAAAGCCTGTTTCTGTGCCCAAGGCTGGAGGCTGTCACTCCCTTCAGATGCTGAAGATTTACTGAACTCCAACAAGAAAGAGAGGCCTTCGTGTAACAGTTCCTCATTTCCAGAGACAAAGAGAAAATGAAAAATAAGAGAGAAAACACCAGTTATGGGAATAAAACCATCAGAAGGGGACGTCTTCCAGGAGCAAAGCACTTGGCTTGTCAACCTGCCTCTGCAGATGGGAGGTGATCTCAGGAGAAGGTGGAGGACGTGCCCTTTCTATGACTGAAAGTGAAAGTCACTCAGTTGTGTCCGACTCTTGGCAACCCCATGGACTATACAGTTCCCGGAATTCTCTAGGCCAGAATACTGCAGTGGGCAGCCTTTCCCTTCTCCAGGGGATCTTCCCAACCCAGGTATTCTTTACCAGCTGAGCCACAAGGGAAGTCCTTTCTATGAATGTCTGTATCCTCAAATGCTGAACGAAGGAGTGAGTCGCCAGGAGTCCAAGGCAGAGAGTCTGGGGACAGAGGCTGGCTGGTCTGCCACCAGAGCCCTTGTTCCAAACAGAACTCTTCGTCATCCTTCCAGAACCTTATTTCATTTGCCAGAACCCAAGGAAATATCCAAACCAAAAATACTGGGCTTCAGAAACAGTGGGCAGACAGTAGAAAGGACAATACAGAAAAACAGACTCAGAGAGGAAACGTTATCTTTCCCAGAGGCTGGCAGTGGCTTAGACAACCTCCTGAAAGGCTTCTAAGCTGAGAAGCTTTAGTCTTTGCCTTCCTGCTTCAAAGAGTTTGAAGTGTATTAACAGAAGGGTCCTCAGATGAGGAAACTGAGGCTCAAGAATGGGAACTGAGACAGGGGGAACAGCCTCAGGACAGCACGTTGAGTCAGGTCCTCCCAGAGCTGAGAGCTTGCTGCCAGTCCACCCCTCCCTCCACCAGCCGCATGCTGCTCAGCTCAGACGTGGTGACAAGGGGTGCCCTGGGCAGGGACACCTCGGGATGAAATCACCAGTCAGTCCAGTGTATACAGAGTAAGCCTCACGCTCATGGGCTACGGGAGTCCCACACAGAAGGAAGCTCGGCCCCTCCTCCCTAAGGCTCTGGCTTTGGGAGGGGAGAAACCAGCATGGAGTCAAGTAAAAAACAAACAGGAATAAAGGAGGGCGGGAAGCAAACAGAGGAGAAAATGCACATTCCGATGCCAACATCTCCAACAGCAGAGGGAAGAAAAATGCTGCTGTTCTTAGTATTCTTTTCTCCTCTCCTCTCCCTCTTCTCCTCTCCCTGCCTCCTTCTTTCTTTCCTTCCTTCCTTCTATCCTTTCTTCCTCAGTTCAGCCCACAGGTTCTTAGGGAGCAGTGCCCAGTCTGCAGCTAAAGCCCAGAACATAACAGGCAGGAGCCCAACCCCCAGGGAGCCTACGGTCTGGAGACAACAGACATCCCACAAGGAGTGGACCAAATACTTACATCATGACCTCTGCACTAAGTGCCACGTGGAGGAGGATGCCAGTGGGTGGACAGATAAGGGGAGTTCACTCAACACAGGGCCCTGGGGGCTGTGAACGTTTCCTAGAAGCAGCAGCTTTGGGACTGAGACAGAGGGATGGGCAGAGGGACCTCCTGAAGGAAGCAGGGCTGCTGCCTGGTAGGAAGCAGCAGGGAGAGCCAGGTGGGTCCAGAGCCGGCACTTCTGAGCACGGAAAAGGCTCCCAGGGGCATCTGCAAGTGTGTTGTGCATGGCAGGGGCAGGGGAGCGTGCACTTGGACTTGAGAAAGTGGGGAGGAGACAGGCAGGCAGGACCTCCTGGGGCACATTCAGATGTTCTTTGCTTGAATTTATGGTTTGTTTGCTTGTTTTCCTGCTGTATTCTCAGCGTCCGGGGATACTGCTGAAGTGTGTTTGAGGCCAAGCAGCCCATGAATGGATTCTTTCACTCCTCCTTTCAGTTACCACAGTTTAGGTTTACACTCTTGATGTGTATTCTGGATGCAAACCACAAAGGTGTTACAGGCCTGCATTTGCTAATGACACAACTAATTAGGTCTGTAATCAGGATAATCTCTAGGCTCCTGAGACCACTGGCACCCAGAACCACATGATGGGGAGGGTAAACAAGTCAGGAACATCTCTTCCTACAGTCTCGCAACTTAATTGGGTCTCAGACGGATGACTTGAGATTTTTCATTATATTTGGCTAGGCAAAGATGTAGAGGGCTGATAAGCGCATGTGAGCACGTGCCTTTGTGCAGGCTGCAGGCATCCTGTTTGCAAGGGGCTTGACCCTGGCTACACAAGGGTGGTGAGCTAGCCGGGATGCAGCAAAGCAATCCATTTATTATAATTCCGCTGAGAAGGGGCCCAGTAAATCAAAGAGACAACCTGACTGCAAACGAATTACACACCAAGAGATAGGAAGGAGGGAGAAAGGGAGGGCAGAGGACAGCAGTAGCCAACTGGGAAAAGTGGGGGAAAAAAGGAGGGGAGGGGAAAAGGAAAGCCAGGGAATAGGGACCTGCAGGGATGCCTGGAGTCTGAAAGACAAAAAACGGAGCCTAATTTGTCCATCTGGAAGAAAATGAAAAAGAAAAGCATCCACCAAGAGAGATCCCATTTGCTGGTTACCTCCAACTTCAAACCCTTGACTTAAGAAAACAATTGCCCTTTGTTCTCCCAAGGGGTCACCTAGGGAGTGATTGATGGGCAGCTACTTTCTCTGGAACAAGGGCACTGAGTTCTCTTTTCTCATGCAAATAGAAGGGGCCTCTTCTTAAAATAGAGTTAACCTGTTCCTGGTACCCCTGCTGCAAGCATGAAGCCCAGCCTAAGTATCCTCCAGCAGTCACTGCCTTCTGGAGATGAAGACACTCTCGCTGGGCCAAGGTTAGAATACAGGATGCTTGGGGCTTGTGTACGGGATGATCCGGAGAGATGGTGTGGGGTGGGAGGTGGGAGGGGGCTTCGGCATTAGGAGATCATGTACACCTGTGGCTGACTCATGTCAATGTATGGCAAAACCAACAGTATTGTAAAATAGAATAAAGTATTAAATTAGAAAAAGAAAGAAAGAAAGAATGGGCTTCTGGGGAGGGAACTTCGCTCAGGTTCCTGAAACCAGAATGTGACAACTGGGGAGCAGCTGTGGCTGGGAATGCCACCTCAAACTCCTGGGGGGTACATGAAGCAGTAAATGGGCTTCAAGGCCAGGAAGAAGTGTTAGTTCGACTACGACTTAAAACATTTTTTTTTCTGAGAAAATAAACTCCTAGATCCACATGTCTCCTTTACAAATTCAGCTCTGAAAAAAGAACCTGCTTGGAAAGCTGTGAAGTGCTTCCACTGAAGCAATAAACAGAGCAGACAAGAGGCTGGGAAATCTGCTTAGACAATGAGTTATATCTTGTACTCCAAAATGCACTTCTTTGGGACAAAACCCAACTAGAGAGAGAAAAGCATGAGCTATTAGAGGAGGCTGTGGTCCATGGTTATTTCCAAGGAATCTGACAGGCCCCTCCTATTTGAGGGGCCATCCTTTTCTGTGACAAGATTATGAAGGAGACCACCTCTAGAAGGCTGAAGGTCTGTGGATATTTGGGGACCAGATATTCATGAGAACTAAATGGCTCTTAGTATAAACCCTGAGGCTGTAAGGGGCATTCTAACACCCAAATCCCACAGGGTGAGTGCTTCACTACCACCCAGGCAAGCTTTTGAAATCAGTCTTTCTTATGAATATCTGTGCACAAGTCTTAAATAATTAGCCAAAAATCCAGTAACACCATGAAGGACCCCAAGTTGGGTTGACTGCAAAGCAAGAATGCTTCAATAACATAATTTAACCAGACTTCTCAGGAGACAGGTAAGGTGGTCTGGTATTGCCATCTCTTTAAGAATTTTCCACAGTTTGTTGTGATCCACACAGTCTGAGGCTTTCACATAGTCAATGAAGCAGAAGTAGATATTTTGGAATTCTCTTGCTTTTTCTATGATCCATTGGATGTTGGCAATTATATCTCTGGTTCTCCTGCCTTTTCTAAACCCAGCTTGTGCATCTGGACGTTCTCAGTTCATGAACTATTGAAGCACTGCAGACAGTGCCTGCAGTCACAAAATTAGAAGACACTTGCTCCTTGGAAGAAAAGCTATGACAAACCTAGACAGAATATTAAAAAGCAGAGATATAACTTTGCTGACAAAGGTCCATATAGTCAAAGTTATGGTTTTTACAGCAATCGTGTACAGAATCTGAGAGTTGGACCATAAAGAAGGCTGAGCGCTAAAGGACTGATGCTTTCAAACTGTGGTGCTGGAGAAGACTCGTGAGAGTCCCTTGGACAGAATGGAGATCAAACCAATCAATCCTAAAGGAAATCAACCTTGAAAACTTATTGGAAGGACTGGTGCTGAAGCTGAAGCTCCAACACTTTGGCCACCTGATTCAAAGAGCCAGCTCATTTGAAAAGACCCTGATGCTGGGAAAGATTGAGGTCATGAGGAGAAGGGGACAACAGAGGATGAGATGGTTGGATGGTATCACCAACTCAATGGACATGAGTTTCAGCAAACTCAGGGAGACAGTGAAGGACAGGGAAGCCTTATGTGCTGCAGTCCATGGGGTCTCAGAGTACGACACAACTGAGTGATTGAATAACAAACAACAAAAAGCAGATTCAGTTCAGTTCAGTTCAGTTGCTCAGTCATGTCCAGTTCGTTGCGACCCCATGAATCGCAGCACACCAGGCCTCCCTGTTCATCACCAACTCCTGGAGTTTACCCAAACTCATGCCCATCGAGTCTGTGATGCCATCCAGCCATCTCATCCTCTGTTGTCCCCTTCTCCTGCTACCCCCAATCCCTCCCAGCATCAGAGTCTTTTTTCCAATGAGTCAACTCTTCGCATGAGGTGGCCGAAGTACTGGAGTTTCAGCTTTAGTATCATTCCTTCCAAAGAAATCCCAGGGCTGATCTCCTTCAGAATGCACTGGTTGGATCTCTTGCAGTCCAACAGACTCTCAAGAGTCTTCTCCAACACCACAGTTCAAAAGCATCCATTCTTCGGCGCTCAGCCTTCTTCACAGTCCAACTCTCACATCCATACACGACCACAGGAAAAACCATATTACTAGATACAAACATTGTCTAAGAATCTTCAATAGATACTTAAAGAGGCAATAAATAAAATAAAAGTCATTTTTAATTTTTTGAAAACTCAAAATAATATCAAGATAGATGGCTGTATTTCTGCCACAATGATACCATGCTTTTCTCAACACAGAATGCTTAATGGATAAACAGATTTTTCGCCATCAAAATTAGAAACAAGGCAAGATGTCTAGATTTATCATATTGAGCAGTGTTGTGGAGCAGTGGGCAAAACAATCTGTACAGGAAATCAGGTATATAAATTGGAAAGGAAGAGACAAACAGAGTCAACGTTGGTAGATAACATGATTGCATGCCTGACAAGCCCAAGACAATCAACTCGCAACCTACTCTAAATGGTAAAAAGACAGGTTATAAATGCAATATCTGGAAAGCAATTTTTTTTAATTTACCACCACCCAACTGGAAGACACAATGGAAGAGAAAATTCTCATTTATAATAGTACAAAAACAACAAAATACCTGGAAATGTACTTAGTATGAAAAATAGATAAGTCCATATTCTTGGATAAGAATACTAAACATCATAAAATATTAATTATCCATGAATTAATCTATAAATTTAATTCAAGGAAGCTGTTTATTTATATGCTCATTTGCAAGTAGTTTAGTTAATTCTAAAGTTTTTTTTAATAGCAAAACAAACAAGTATACTCACTTCAAAGAGCAATCTGACTCTATTTATGATCCCTGAACAAGTGTATATCTGATGAACAACTACTCCATCCTAGGTATAGATCCAAAAGATCCACAGGAAATTCTTAGAAATGCACAAGAATGTCAGTAGAAGTAGTTTATAATGGTAGAAAATTGTATACAAGCTCAATGCACAGCAACAGGAAAATGAACAAATTGTGGTATTTTCATACAACAAAATACCACCCAGCTGTGGCAATAATAGACTGGAGCAAGCTGTCCAACTTGAAAGAATCTCTCAAATATAATGTTGAGTTGGGAAAAAAGGAGCAAGATTCAGAAGGACACAAAGTATAATACTATTGATATAAACTTCAGAAATATCTAGGTTAGTGTTAGGGTTCCCTGGTGGCTCAGTAGTAAAGAATTCACCCTGCAAATACAGGACATGAGGGTTTGATCCCTGATCTAGGAAGAGACTCTGGAGAAGGAAATGACAACCCACTCCAAATTCTTGCCTGGGCAATCCCATGGACAGAGGAGCCTCGTGGCTTACACTCCAGGGGCTCACAAAAGAGCTGGACATGACTTAGCAACTAAAAAACAAGGTTACTATTGTGTCTAGGTCCACAAACATAGGCATTAAAAGTGAATAAAATTCATAGAAACAAGATCCACCAAATTCAGTGGCGAGGAGGAGCCACCCCAGTGGGTGTCCTCAGGACACACGAGAGGTGGATCCTTCCCCACCAGCCCTCCCCCGGCACTGCCAGCAAGAAGAGCTGATTTCCCAGTCTCCTCCCAGGTGAGCTCATTGTTTGGAAAGGAGCATCACTTCCAAGCTGTGTGACTTTGTCTCTTTCATGCTGCCCACACACAACCATCCCGTTGATTCGGTTCTGTTTCCAGCCAAGCCACCATCTCCCATTTGTTGGTAGAGCAGCATCTCCCAAGAGACTGTGGAAGCACCTGCTTGTGAGAGGACACACCCTGCCCTGAACAAGTGTTTCTGGATCCAAGGCCAGGAAATACTGCTCCGTCTCCTTCACCAGGAGTCTGACAGTCTGCCAACCTGGCAACATCCACGTCTGCTCATTTGACTTAGCTGTGTCCAAGGCTTCCCAAACTTTCTAAGCCATAAACCCACCTTTCTCGCAATATCAATTATGTCCCACAAAATTCCCTGAAAGAATGTAAGGAAGTTTGGTCAGGGAGTCCTAGAGGAATAGAGCTGGAGAAGGCAATCTGCCTGTTGCTGGCTAGTTTCAGTTCAGTCGCTCAGTCGTGTCCGACTCTTTGCGACCCCATGAATCGCAGCACACCAGGCCTCCCTGTCCATCACCAACTCCTGGAGTTTACCCAAACTCATGTCCATTGAGTCGGTGATGCCATCCAGCCATCTCATCCTCTGTCGTCCTCTTCTCCTCCTGCCCCCAATCTCTCCCAGCATCAGGGTCTTTTCCAATGAGTCAACTCTTCACATGAGGTGGCCAAAGGATTTGAGTTTCAGCTTCAGCATCAGTCCTTCCAAGGAAATCCCAGGGTTGATCTCCTTCAGAATGGACTGGTTGGATCTCTTGCAGTCCAAGGGACTCTCAAGAGTCTTCTCCAACACCACAGTTCAAAAGCATCAGCTCTTCAGCGCTCAGCTTTCTTCACAGTCCAACTCTCACATCCATACATGACCACTGGAAAAACCATAGCCTTGACTAGACAGACCTTTGTTGGCAAAGTAATGTCTCTGCTTTTTAATATGCTCTCTAGGTTGGTCATAAAGTTAACTGTCTTCAAATCTGGGACTGCTTATCAGATTATAGATACAAATAGATGATTAATAGCATAATTATTTTTCTGAAGGAATCACAAGAAACTGTTACCAGTGATAATCAATGGGGAAAAGACACGGGGGTATAGACTGGGGAAAGAAGCTACCACTTTCACTCTGTACTTTCTCTGCTGTTTGTATTTCCTAACATACTTTACATTGTGCTACTTTCTTCTGGCTGCACTGGGCCTTCTCAGTTGCTGTTCAGGCTTTCCCTAGTGGTAGTGAGAGGGAGTCACTCTCTGTTGCGGCATAAAGGCTTCTCATTGTGGTGGCTTCTTTTGCTAGAGCACAGCCTCTAGCAACATGGGCTTCAGTAGTTTTGGTGATGGGCTTAGTTGCTCCACAGCATGTGGAATCTTCCTGGACCAGGGATCAAACCCATGTCTCCTGCACTGGCAGGCAGATTCTTATCTACTATACCACCAGGGAAGTCAGGTACTGCTTGATTTAAATACCAGTTCACTGATGCTCTATTCATTATTCTTTAATCATTTATTCCTCATCTTGGATTAGGTCTTCAAGTTCACTCAGCTTTCCTACAGTGCCTCATCATCCTTCAATTCCATCCAGTGTATTTCTCATCTCAGATGTTCATTTCTAGATGTTTAACCTGGACCTTTTTTTTTTTTTTAACATCTCATTTGTCTCTCCTTATCATGTTCATACATTCCTCTACCTTCTCACAAAGCCGGGGTGACTCTGCACCATTAGAATCCAAACTTTTTTTTCAATTACTTGTTAAAGCTAAGTCAATTCAGTCGTGTCCAACTCAGTGTGACCCCAAAGACGGCAGCCCACCAGGTTCCCCCGTCCTTGGGATTCTCCAGGCAAGAACACTGGAGTGGGTTGCCATTGCCTTCTCCAATGCAGGAAAGTGAAGTTGCTCAGTCATGTCTGACTCTTAGGACTGCAGCCTACCATGGGATTTTCCACGCAAGAGGACTGGAGTGGGGTGCCATTGCCTTAGGGAACTCCAAACAAAGCCATCCTTTCAGACCTGCAGCCTGAGAATCATTGCATCCACTCCTTGTGTTTCCTCAAAGGGCTGATGTCAATTCCAGCATGCCTTTATTTGTATGTGTTCAATAAATGCATGCTGATTGATTTACTACAATTCCAAAGATCAGGCCTAAATAGCTGGATTGCTCGGTTTCTGTTCATTGGCCCACAAGTGCCTCCCTTGTGCCCGCACGTGTCAGGTGTGAGTACTGCACAGCTCAACCCACACAGTGGAGAAAACTGAGAGGCTTTCTCACTTATACTATCCCAGTGCCCCAGGACCTTAGCTTCTTAAAATGCAAAGATTCAGATTAGCCGAAGGAAATATGGTCTGGGTAATTCAGGTCTTTTGAAAGAAAAAAGTGTTGTTAACTTGCATCCTATTGCTTGTTTATGCTGATTTTTGATATTTTATTTAACTAATAGAACAGTGGCCAGTGCTCACTCAGTCTTTGAACCCCAGCTAATTAGAACCCACCATACACTCTGGCAAGAACAGACCACCTCCTGATCAAAACTTCTGAATCCCCAGGAACAGCATCTGAGCAGCTTTGGCTTCCAGCATGTATTTTAGAGTTAAAAGCAAGCTTACACTCATTTATTTATAATAAGCATATGCTTACAAAAGGCTCCTATGAGCCTTCAGAAAGTGATAGAATTGTGATTGCTCATGGATTCAGAATTCTTCCATCTGTGCCCCGCCCAACAAGGAACTTTTATATCCCAGCTTTCCCACACCACTGTTCTCCAATATGCTGTGGGGAACCACAGCCTCTAACACATGGGGTTCAGCCAATGGAACACTGCTCAGATATTCAGACATTATGTCCCAGAAGTCCGACCACAGCACAGGGCCTGACACATAGAGATCAGAATGAAAGGCAGCACAGGGCAGTGCTCCTAGCTCTACAATGGATGGACCTGGGCTCAAATCCCATCCTTCTCCCAGCTACCAGCAGTGTGACCCTTAAATTCACGGTGACTACATTTCTCTACCTCTTAAACCAGGGGAAGCAGTTTGTGATTCATACAGTTGCCATGAGATAATGCATAAAATGCATTTAGCACAGTGCCCAACACAGGGAGGGTCCATAAGAGACCTTACTCTCCCTGACCACTGCCCTCATCCTCCAAGGCAGGGCAACATCTGCCCTCTGAGCACCTCAGCCCTGCTCAGAGCTGCTATGGAGGCTTCATGGTAATCGGAGGATTACTCAGGAAGGTCCAGTCTCAGAACAAGCAGTGATCTCCTTGTCTGCCTCCCATGCATACCCATTTCTCTACATGAGAGAAGCAACACTATTTATTCATGGCTAACGCTAATCAGAGGATGAGATGGTTGGAGAGCATCAATGGACATGAGTTTGAGCAGACTCCTGGAGGTAGTGAAGAACAGGGAAGCCTGGCGTGCTCCAGTTGACAGCGTTGCAAAGAGTCGAACCCAACTGAGTAACTGAACAACAATTCAGTGTTCATTAAAAGCTAGCCAAGGAACCCTCTCTTCCTCCCCAAATCTAAAATCTGTCACTCATCCTTTCTACGAGAGTTTAAAGTTGGTCCCGCTTGCAATCTCAGAATTTTACAGCACAAGGATTAAAAAGGCCATTTCAAACTCAGAACTCAAATCCCCCTCAGCATTTTTGGCAGGAGGTTGTACAACCTCTGCATGGGATGGAGGGCTTACTGTCCCCCAAGGCTGGAAATTTCTTTCTAAGACAACCAGGGCACAAATTTGAGACTCGATGTCAACTATGTATGAGAGCCCCTTTTCCTTGCGGTGCCTCTCACATCTGCCTTTGAGATTTTTCCCTTGCCAGCCTGCCCTCATTGCTTCAGTGGTTCTTCTTAGGACAGAATTCCAGAGCCTGTCTTCAGTACAGACTGCGGCTTGTTTCCCCTCCTCCTGAGTGGAGTGCCAACAGGGTGGAATATTTCCTTCCAGTCCCAAGAAGTCCTAATGCAGGAGGAAAGAAGACTTCTAACACCATTCTCCAGGTCTCCAACTCCATCATGTTTGAGATACCCCCTCACCACCACCCCCACACACACATACACACACACGCTGATTCTTCATGGTGAGTCTCTGTTATAGCCATCTGGACTCTGATGCTTTGTAATTAGGAATTTTTTTTATAGCTTTAATTATTTCTTCTGTTCTCTTTTCTTTTTTATATACAATGAATCATTCTGCTCCTGAGAGAGGAAAATAAAAAGATTTTTGAAAGTTATAGCTCTAATTTCAATAGAAAGAGATTGGGCTTTGAGGAATAGGAGCATTTGTTGTATTTTCTGAGTCCATTTTTCATCCCCACTGGTTAATGAAGATGTTATTTCTCTCTTGCATTTCGGTTGCTAATTTCTGACAAGTGTGTTTTTCAGTTATGGCTGGTTGTATGCCTCTTGGTTCATCCCTCTTTTGTATACTTTATGAAATATTCAGTTCTTCTTGATAGGATGAGGTTTGATTCTCCCCTGGCTGTGATTAATTGTGTTCGCATTTTGGGACCTAATTTATGTTTATACGATTCCTCTAGTGTTTCCATTTTCTTTTCTAATTATCCATTTTCCTCCATCTTTTTCCCTGAAATTAGTACTGAATTAGCTTGCCTCTGATTACAGTCTTGGACGCATCCCAAAGAATATTGTTGGACAGCTCCCCATTATCATTTCATTCCATGAATTCTTTGTTTTGTTTTTGCAATAAAGCTTTATTAACTCTCCGTGAACCCTCCTTTTCATTTGCTCAGTCATTTCTGATGGGAAGTCACACCAGGCTATGGCCGGGTGTTAAGGCAGTCACTCCCACATTCTCTGCTGCTGTCTGCCAAGTCAAGTCAAGCTCTTTTTAAAAAGTCAGAATTCTAGGGATTAAAAATAAGATCTATGCCTGTGTTGAAGGGCCAATTTCAATTATTTATTTATTTACTATTCTGGTGTGGACATCTGTTGAGGTAGCTCTGCTGATGGGCAAGAAACCATCACTATCCTCTGCCAGGTCTCCTGGCCTGTATGTCTTTCCTGGTTGATGATGACAGATCGCTTCCGACCCGGCTCTATAGATGACTGGCGCTCTGTCTCTGCCAGTAGGTCCCTCCAGTGGCCCCATTAGTCTGAGGCAGGTGGGGCCCCAGGTGAAGCTGCTCTGGAATGAGGTACCTCTCATCATCATCCACCAAGACACCTTTATCTCAAGTCAGCCTATTTACAGACTAGGGTCTGTAATTTGCTTCTTGGTAGGCTCTCTTTTCTGACAATTCCTTGCCCCTATCTGCCCGCACACCTCTACATGCCCCTCCCACCCCATGCAAACTATATACAACATTCTATTGTGTACACGCTACACACCCAATACGCCCATGTACCTGTGAAACACATCCACTGCCTCTTCCCGTGAATCTGTGGGACCTCTGCCTCCCTGAGAGATGCTATTTTCTGCATTGGGGATGTTGGCACAAGGGCTCTGGGTGACTGTTAACAAAAGACTCTCTCACAGCCAGCAAAGGCTTGGCTACTCTCAAACTGTTTGGACCAGGGTCCCTCTGCAACCCTTGACCTGCCAAGGTGAGTGCAGAAATGGTGCTGTTCCAGTGATGAACAACTCTACACCCCTTAACTGCACCCCAAGTCCAGAACCCTTGGCTATGGAATTCTCACACCACCCCTCCTCTCACAGATAAAGCAATAACATCTCTTCCTTCTTGAAAGCAGGACCCAGAAGCCCAATTCCAACCTGCCTAGCCTTGCTATGAGGACACCACAGGGATTCGCCACAGCACTGTGAGTCTCACCACTCAGTCCTGCAGTCCGTACGCTCATCGGGGCAGTCTCGGCCTACGAGCGCCAGCTGGTGCGCCGAGGGCCTGGGAAGATGAATGAATCTTGGCTGAGCGGCAATGTGAACCTTGCTGTCTGGCCTAGTGGGCCCTGGTGATGGGCCCTCAATGCTGTGTCCTCTGAAGTGATGGAGACTTGGCTGTGTGAAGGGCAACTGTAGCCTCCAGGAAGAACCTCTGGTGGGGTGGACAGCATGCTGCCCCGCCCTGAGCAGCCCTGCCGGGAACCTTTCCGGCTAGTGGCGAGGGGAATGAACAAAGAAAGCAGAACTAGCCTTTACCGCCCATGGGCTGCACCTGGCCAGCGCCGCTGCTGAGCGGACAGAGCAGCCCTGCTGGCCTTCTCACCAAGGCCCCTCTGTAGGCCTAAGAGACTGTTCATGATGCTAAAATGTCACTGAGGTGTCCTGAAGAAACACGCTACCACAGAAGGCTGGAGCAAGGCCGCCGGGTCCGTCCACACACTCCGCTCCCTGGCCCCAACTTTCCCCAGTCAGTCCTTTAGCGGCTGCAGGGCAGCAACATCCTCGTCATCTCTGCTTCTGTGATTACTGTCTGGCCAGCTGCAGACCAAAGCAAAATGTTTCCTCCCACACGGCCTCTTCCAGCCCTGAAGCAAAACGCACAGTTGCAAAAAGCTGAGAACAAAGCATGGAACGCGGTGTCTGGGAAGGCCCAGTGTCTGGGCTGGATATAAAGGCACAGGATCCCAGATGCTCAGAGATGTCCTTTGGGGTGTGCAGACTTCTTCCATCCTCATTTATATCACTTCCCTACCAACTGGATCCTGTGTGTGTGGGTGGTAAGTCACTTCAGTCGTGTCTGACTCTTTGTGACCCTATGGACTGTAGCCCGCCAGGCTCCTCTGTCCATGGGATTCTCCAGGCAAGAATACTGGAGTCAGTTGTCATGCCCTCCTCCAGGGGATCGTCCCAGTCCAGGGATAGAACCCAGGTCTCATGTCCCCTGCATTGGCAAGTGGGTTCTTTACCACTACTGCCATCTGGGAAGCCCCAAATGGATCCTACCAATACCCATTTTGGATTGGATTTGCCTATTACTATGGCATCAGTCTACATTTGGATATAAATCATTGTACAACAATTCTGCAGACCTGTCTTTTCTCTTCCACAATTTTGTCCAAATTAGGCTCCCTTTCCCTAAAGCTCAGGAAATGGAACCAATCTCCCCATACTGAATCTCCATCCTTTATATTTCTTGATGGAATCATTGGTAAATGCTTTTGGCTTGGCACTGGGATCAGATGTTGGTTTTCCAGCCTGAGAAGTGATCCAAAGATACCAGTTTCCCAGAAAGTCTTAAAATGTGGGCTCTGCTTTCTGGCCAGCTGTGGGCACCTCGGATATATTACTCTATTTATGAGCCTCAGTTAAGTTTTCTGGAAAATGGGAGAAAGGACTGAAAGGAGCAGGGTTTTCCAGGTGAGGAGGAGAAGCAGGCACCACTGTGACATTAGAAGAGATTTTAGGGTAGCACCAGACACCACACTAAATCATACTGACTGACTTAGGAAGAAATGCAGCCCTTCCTAACTTCCTTTCCATCCTTTTGATTACCTTAAAGAAGAAAGTCTTAGTTTGAGTCTGGCATTTCAATAACACCTCTTTAAACCTTGATACTCAAAAACAAGAAAACCAGCTTTAGATTTTAGCTAAAGCTTAATATTTTTTTTCATTCAATTCATTTTAACAGTTGCCTTCCATTGACTGCATATTTTCCATGTACTAGATTGATTTAAACTTTCTTTTACAAATGAGTGCACTTAGGCTTTTAAAAGGTGAATCAACAATGATACAATGGTGAACCGACAACAGTAAACTCCTGGCAAAACTTCATCACGGTGGTTGGTATGTGAACGACAGAAATGGAGGAGATGCTGGGCTCTGTGGCCCTCTGCATCTGGACTCCTGGCTAGGAAACCCGATCATGACCATAATCACAGCTATCACAAGGGGATAAGATCCTCCCTTTCCACCAGCTCTTTGGAAACCAGAGAAAGTCACAGTAGGGAGAGAGCCCTGTCTCCAGCACTCATCCCCCAGCCCCTAGCCCCTAGCCCCCAGCCCCCAGTGGACTCACCTGGTGCATGGCAAGCAGATCGCCCCCTGATAGCCAGGGATGACAATGCCAACTCTGGGGGTTAGTTACCTCCACTGACACAGTGGCTTTTAATTCCTAAGGTTTCCAGCCTCTCTTTGTTCTTTAATAACTTTACTACCAGCTATCAGCTATGCCTACCCCACTATCTGGCTGATTCTCCATTAAGAGAAGAGCAAATTTAAATTTGGAAGAAGGAAAATGAATTATTCAGAACAGCTAATTTCACCTGGGCCATTGTCTTAAGAAACTGCTTAAAGAGCAGCCTGAAAATTATTCTTAACTCATGATATACAAATATCCCTCAGAAAGATCAATGGAGACAGAAGGTTCTCCTCCAGGAAGCCCCAGCCTGCCCAAGGCCACCCTCAGCTGGGGTATGAGCAGCTGACACACCCAGTGCAGCCCTCACCTGTGCTGGGAGGACCTGTGCTCACATCCACACAAGGGCAAACTCCTGGCAAAAATTCATCATGGTGCTAGGTATGTGAACGACAGACATGGAGGAGATGCTGGGCTCTGTGGCAGGGGGGCTGGCCTTCTCCCGGCTGCCACCCCACTCCCTGACTCAATTGCACCCTGGCAGCACTGACAGCTGAGGCATGGGTAAGGGGGCACTCCTACTGCTTAAGGGAGGAAGAAAGGCCTAGAGCAGTGGGTCCTGCCTGAACCTCTGCCTGTTTGAGTGATACTGTCAGGCTGGGCACAGCCTCCCCAGGGTCCCCAGGTGAGGGGGAGGCTGCAGGCCCCCTACAATAGAGCCACACCTCCACTCCCACACAGGAAAGCACATGTGAGTGAGGGACAAGTTGTTATAGGGAATAATCTTGAATCCCAACAATTTGTTGAAGAAGCAAGTAGATTATTCACAAGCTTGGAATCTTTTGGTCATCAATTACAATTTCCTTATGGTCTATCCTGACTGATGGGACCTCGTTTCTGCAGTTGGTGCCTTGGGGAAGATAGTGTGCTATCAAAGTGCCATCAAAGTGGCTAGTGGAACGTGGGAGCCTGAGAGACAGCGGAGGAAAGGAGAGGGGTTCAACAAGGAAGGGACAGAGTTGCAGGGCCAGCCCTGCTCCTGGGGGCTGAGGTGCTGGCAGCTGCATGGATTCCTCCCCAAGATGGAAAGGACCAGCTCCTGAGACACCGTACCACCCATCCCCATCCTTGCCGGGCAGCATCCCCATCGGAATCTAAGGTTCTCCAGGTATCCTGTCTGTGACAGGACATCTCAGCCCACGATGGAGCGGCCCCAGTGATGGATCTTACCAGACCACAAGACCCGCAGGATCTGGACTGCTGTACTCAGCAAGGGTCCACACCCACTACCATTAGCATCGCCCAGAACCATGACCCCAGTTCTGCCATCTGACTCCAGACTTCTCAGTGGGGCTCTGCTTGTGCATGAGCTGAGGTTGGAGTGCAATGGGTTCACAGGCACCGAGCCCCCACGGGGTGCAGGCCTGGGGTCAGGCAGCAAGAAGCCAGTGCTTAAGGCAATACCCACCGGTCCTCAGGCAGCTCACAGTGTAGTGGGAGAGACAGGTGCATGAGCAAAAATCCCTCCCTTTGTATACAGAGTAGCAAGGTACTTGGGCAGCACACAACCCCTGAGGTGGCAGGAACAGTCAGAGGGTGTGCTGGAACCTTCTGTGCCTACCAGCCAGCATTTACACACTTTTATTTTGTAAGAGCACCCAATTCTGCTCCAATAAACCAGTCCTTCCCACTCTCGGTCCAGGAGAGTCAAGACTCCCCATCCTGGCCCGACCATCTGCCCCTTCCTAGCCCATCACCCCCAGCCACAACGGAGGGTCAGTCACATGAGTCACAGCAGTCGACAAAGCCCCTGCCTAAGGCCTGTGTGCCTCCACTATGGAGATGCATCACTGCATCTTAAGCCCGAACTGGTGACCGGCCATCTTTGCCACCACTTGGGGGCCTAAGATGAAGCTTCCAGGGAAGACAAGAGAGCCACGAGATGGGAGAGATCAGGACCCGGTGCTGTCTGAGCACCTGCACAAAGCTCTTCAGTTCTGTGAATCAATACACTTCCTTTGCCTTGAAGCTATTTTGAGTGGCATTTCTCTCTCTTGCAAGCTTCCAAAGGCTGAGTCGCGAAGGCTGGGCAGGAAACTGGCAAATGAAGAGGAAGGGAGGAAGAAGAAAGGGCAGGGAACCCAGCACCAGCCTGGGTGTGTCTGAGAACCGTACCTGCTGGGAGTTTCACCTGGAGTTTGGGGAGGCCAGGGGGGTGAGGAGGATGGGCAGGGGAAATGGGCAGGGGTCCGCACCAGAAGACTTGGGAGCCAGGATCCTTTCCCTCAGTGGCAGAGAAGCCCCAGACTGTGAGCCCGGGGACAGGACTGTGCCCCACCCTTCGCTCACCTAGCTCCTTGCCTTGTACAGAACTCAGCCTACATACCTTATGTGAGTTATGACCTGAAAGGTTTGGAGCAGAAAGACGACGAGACCACAGGAACAGTTTCCCAACGCTCCCTCCAGGGGCTGTGTGGAGGACGACAGCACAGAGGCGGCCAGGCCTGGTGCTGGGAGGCTAGAGGGCGGAGGCAATGGTCTCTGCAGCAGGAGATGACAAAGACTCAAAAGAAGCCCTGTGGTCACTTGCCTGACCTGTTCCATTTGGAAGTCTTTTAAAAAAATTGCATTAAAGACCTGAATGAAAAATAAGTACTTGAGAAATGGAATAAAAATAAGTAACCATAATAATCTTCTCACTTAGGTGTAGCGGTCTATGGTGTTTCAAGCCCTCTCAGCAACATGAGCTCATCACCATGCTGAGAGGTGGTTATTATCCACATCTTATAAGATGTGAAATGAGAGCTCAGAGGTGCTGAGGAACTTCCTGTGACCATGGCAGCATCCGCACAGGAGCTCAGGGAAGAATAGGTCTGCCAGGCCATGTGCCCAGGCCTCCCAGGGTACCACAAAGGCCACTAGTCCCCCTATCCCTGGAGCTCTGCACATGAGACCCAGGCCAAGACCTCTCCACACTGCCCACATGCACACCCTCCCCAGTGCCAGCAGCACCTCCATCTGCCCACAATCTCGCTCCCAGCTGGCCTTCTGCTCCCCTCTGCCTGCCAACACAAGCCCTAGTGAGGGACCAGGCAGGCAGGTCAGCTGTTCCTGGCTGATTCAAATGGAAAAGGATCAGGACAAGGCCCGGCATCTCCGCAGGAGCCGGGAGAGCCACCTGCTGGAGGATGAACTGGACTGCCCCTTCCTCACCTGGTCTCACTGTGCAGGGTCCCCACCCTAAAGACTGTCCAGGTGCCACAAGCCCCGTGGCAGGCCGATCCCCAAACTCTGGGCTGGACCCCAGAAGGGATACAAAAGCCTGGCCCACTGGCCTCCCAGGTCACACAGGAAGGGGAGGGAGGTGGGCTGATTCCCTCAGACAGGGGCCCACCCCAAGTTCTCAGGAAGATGCAGTGATGCAGGCTTAGATGCTACAGAGCAGGGAAGGGGCTCCAGTGGTGGCAGAGTGGGGGCCCACGCTCCACAAATTCTGTAAAGAACACGTGCATGTATGTTTATGCTAAGTCATTTCAGTAGTGTCTGACTCTTTGTGAACCTGTGGACTACAGCCTGCCAGGCTCCTCCGTCCATGAGATTCTCTAGGCAAAAATACTGGAGTGACTTGCCATGCCCTCCTCCATAATTAACACAGGTACAGGTAAATGTATCGGTAAATCCTATAATGAACGCAGCCCCCACACTGGGGGCCCTCCTGAAAACTCTCCAGCAAGAAAGAAAGAAGAGGAATGTGTCTCCTCATTAGGAGTCGTTTCTGCCTGTGCTTTTCAGATGGGGAATGGACAGTTACTACACGCCCACCACATATTCAACCCAAAGACCCTGCCAGGCCATCCTGGCCAGCCTGCTGCCGTCAGAGGTCAACCCCCACAATTCTAAGCTGCCCACAGACTTTCTGGGGAGGTGGGGGCAGGGAACGATGCATAATGTTTTAAAATCTGTTGTTGACGTTTAGAGTGAAGATTTTACACAGAAATCCCTGGACTGCATTAAGGAACGTGTGAAGACCGAGCTGTGCCTGCTCCTGTTGGAGGCGAGGGCAGGGCTGAGGCCATCAGCCTGAGCCCACAGGCAGCATGCCCGTCTGCCAGCATTGTCTGCCAAAGCCTGCTGAGTTCAAGTTTCCACCCAGAAACAGCCCGCGGAAGCTGCCGGATTTCTGCTGCTATCAAAGTTTCTCTAGAGAAGAGGGCTCCCCAGCCTCTCCTGGAAACCTCTCAGCTGAGTGACAGACCCCTGTCCATAGGCTTCCCAGTAAAGGCCACTCTGCAGAAACTGGAGCCTGAGGTTGAGTGAGATCGCCTCCTTGTTCTTGTTTATTTCTGTTCTTCAGTTCACACTGGAGGCTCTTCCATTGCCCATCAACACCCCAACTGTCCCTCCTCGGGGATTCGAGGGACACAGTCTGCCACCACCCGCTGGCCCAGATGCATGAAGGGGTCATCATTCAATGGCCATTCAGTGCCAGTCCGGTTTCTCCAGAAGAGCAGAAGGCAGGGTAGGGCAGAACCACCTCCTGGTCTCAGGATAGGCGGCTCTGAACAGAATCTTGTGAACTGACAGCCGCAGTCCCCACTGACATTTCTCAATAAGCATATACACTCCTATGGCTGACATGCAGACTAGAGGGAAAATAATTACTGTGGCAGACTACTAGAATACAGATAAATTCATTACGAATCTCAAAGCCATCTGGGTGGCTCAGATGTGGCAAATACACCCCAGAAAAATGTTCTCTGATGTGGGAAAAGGGTGGCCTGAGTAAAGGCCAATCCTGTGGACTACAGCCTGCCAGGCTCCTCCGTCCATGAGATTCTCTAGGCAAAAATACTGGAGTGACTTGCCATGCCCTCCTCCATAATTAACACAGGTACAGGTAAATGTATTGGTAAATCCTATAATGAACGCAGCCCCCACACTGGGGGCCCTCCTGAAAACTCTCCAGCAAGAAAGAAAGAAGAGGAATGTGTCTCCTCATTAGGAGTCGTTTCTGCCTGTGCTTTTCAGATGGGGAATGGACAGTTACTACACGCCCACCACATATTCAACCCAAAGACCCTGCCAGGCCATCCTGGCCAGCCTGCTGCCGTCAGAGGTCAACCCCCACAATTCTAAGCTGCCCACAGACTTTCTGGGGAGGTGGGGGCAGGGAACGATGCATAATGTTTTTAAAATCTGTTGTTGACGTTTAGAGTGAAGATTTTACACAGAAATCCCTGGACTGCATTAAGGAACGTGTGAAGACCGAGCTGTGCCTGCTCCTGTTGGAGGCGAGGGCAGGGCTGAGGCCATCAGCCTGAGCCCACAGGCAGCATGCCCGTCTGCCAGCATTGTCTGCCAAAGCCTGCTGAGTTCAAGTTTCCACCCAGAAACAGCCCGCAGAAGCTGCCGGATTTCTGCTGCTATCAAAGTTTCTCTAGAGAAGAGGGCTCCCCAGCCTCTCCTGGAAACCTCTCAGCTGAGTGACAGACCCCTGTCCATAGGCTTCCCAGTAAAGGCCACTCTGCAGAAACTGGAGCCTGAGGTTGAGTGAGATCGCCTCCTTGTTCTTGTTTATTTCTGTTCTTCAGTTCACACTGGAGGCTCTTCCATTGCCCATCAACACCCCAACTGTCCCTCCTCGGGGATTCGAGGGACACAGTCTGCCACCACCCGCTGGCCCAGATGCATGAAGGGGTCATCATTCAATGGCCATTCAGTGCCAGTCCGGTTTCTCCAGAAGAGCAGAAGGCAGGGTAGGGCAGAACCACCTCCTGGTCTCAGGATAGGCGGCTCTGAACAGAATCTTGTGAACTGACAGCCGCAGTCCCCACTGACATTTCTCAATAAGCATATACACTCCTATGGCTGACATGCAGACTAGAGGGAAAATAATTACTGTGGCAGACTACTAGAATACAGATAAATTCATTACGAATCTCAAAGCCATCTGGGTGGCTCAGATGTGGCAAATACACCCCAGAAAAATGTTCTCTGATGTGGGAAAAGGGTGGCCTGAGTAAAGGCCAAATCCTTTCTCACGCTCAGAGCAGCAGGATATCCAGGTTACAGAGAGCACGAGGGAACCAGGAGAGAGGGGAAACCCCTGCCTGGGCCGCCATCGCTCTGGGGCCTGCTCTTATCTCTCCCTCTCCTGGGCCTCTCTCTCTCCACTCTCTCCATGAGGGCATGAATTGGCTTGTGTTCTCCCCATCTTTGTCACAGCATGGGTAGTTAAGTTGCTGCTGCTGCTGCTAAGTCACTTCAGTCGTGTCCGACTCCGTGTGACCGCACAGACGGCAGCCCACCAGGCTCCCCCGTCCCTGGGATTCTCCAGGCAAGAACACTGGAGTGGGTTGCCATTTCCTTCTCCAATGCATGAAAGTGAAAAGTGAAAGGGAAGTCATTGAGTCGTGTCCGACCCGCAGTGACCCCCATAGACTACAGCCCACCAGGCTCCTCCACCCATGGGATTTTTCCAGGTAAGAGTACTGGAGTGGATTGCCACTGCCTTCTCCAAGTTAAGTTGGCAGGATTCTAATTTAGTGGTTCAGGGTAGGCTGAGACAGAAAATTTCAGGTGATGTGTCAAATATCCAGAAATGGCACTGTGAATTACGGCTGAAACATGAGCCACGTCTCATCCAGAAGGCTTTCCCACATCCATCCCCAACAGCCAAGGTCCCCAGGATTTCAGGCTGATCATCTGGTCATCCATCCCCTTAGTCAGCCTCCGCAGCACTCTCTCTGGATACCAGGTTCTGTGCTGGTCAAGGGACATAGAAAATAGCATGGTCCCTGTCTTAAGGGAACCCAGTATGGTGGCAAAGACCCATGGAATGGTCTCATACGGTGCTCTGATGCCAGGATGGAGGGGAGCTGTGTGGCATTCACCATCATCCTAATTTATGGGAAGTCACTGAAGGAGCTTAAGCAGGAAATTACATGATCACTCATGTAATTGAGTAAATTAGCTGTCAAGAAAAAACCGCTCTGCCCACGATATTGTTCGCTGGATTGTAATACAACTGGCAGGCCCCATTCTAGCTCCCCTTTATTTATTGGAAATCTGTGGTGTGTAATGTGATAGGTCGGTCATAAAAATGTCTAATCACTACGTGTGAAATAGCCATGTCTCTCAGCTTTGCATGAAAATGGCAAATTCGGCTTAATGTTCCTGGACTCTTTTACAGTCTGATTAACTGCTGTTGTTGTTTGTTGCTGTTTAGTTGCTAAGTTGTGTCCAACTCTTCGGTGACCCCATATACTGTAGCCCACCAGGCTCCTCTGTCCATGGGATTTCCCAGGCAAGAATAACGGAGCGGGTTGTCCCTTCTTCCTGTAGGGGATCTTCCCGAGCCAGGGATCAAACCCATGTGTGCTGTGTTGGCAGGTAGATTTTTTTTTACAACTGAGATGCCTGGGAAGCCCCTGATTAATTACATATGATCCAAATTATAAGGAATAGAAGAAGCGATGGGAGGGAGACCTGAGTCTATGAGCACAGGGCCTTTCTCTTGAGTGGGAATTCTTTTCCAATGTGCTTATAAAGGCCCAGGCAAATCACATCAAGGCTCCTCTGTGAGGGGTCCTAGAGACCCCTTAGTTGGGGGAGTCATCAGTTCCCTCCTAGAGAGACAGAGTTGTTACCTCGAATCTAGCCATCCTTTGTCTATTTGTTGTAAGAAGTTTTCTTTATTCTAAGGCACCAGGTGAGGCCCAGAACAAACAGAATGTCCCCAAGAGCAGTGGGAGAAGACCAGAAAGTCTAAGATTTTATAGCAGACAGGGTCCCTGCCACATGGGTGTGAGAGCAGACGCAGGCATCAGAGGCAATTCAAGGGCAATCTGGCAGCCCGTGTCACCCCGTGGTGATAGAGCATCTGGGGCTTGCTGTCAAATAGCTCCACCCACGCGGCTTCACTCTGGTCCGGACTTTCTGCTGACACTACCCTAGGTGCATTAATAGCTTGATACCATAAACTATATTAAGTCCCCTTAGCAGGCTGATCACCAGCCATCACAGGCCACACCATTTTGGTCCCTGTGGTTATAACCTGGAGACTCAGAGCAGCCACTACGCACTCCACGCCCCCTCCCCACATACACACGCACTCGCACTTGCTCCCTACCTGCAGCTTCTAGGATGATGAAGATGGTATTGCAAAGACCCCAGGAGTGACCGTGAGTCCACTAAGGAACATCTTCCCAGGAGATATCTCAAACTTTCTCTTTTGGGAGCAGCACCCAGGCAGATTTGTCTTGGCAAGGTAGCAAGGTTTAGAGAAGACTGTTGGAACAGACATAACTGGATTTGAACTTCATCTCTGCCACTTACAAGCTTGGATGACCTTAGGCAAGCTATGAGTTCTTTGAACTGCACCTTCCTTAAAAACTGAACAAAGGAAACCTACTTTGCTAGGTTATTACAGAAATCAGAAAAACATTTGTTCATGAATTCAATCAATAGGTACTCATTGAGCACCTACAATGTCCCAGGCACTGTAGTAGGCCCTGTTCAGAGCAGAACCTGCCCGTTAATGGTTCCTGCTCCAGTGCACACAGACTCCAGCGCATGCAGACCGTATATCAGGAAACAAAGGAGGGAGATAATTTCAGGTAATTACAAGTGTTGCATATACACCGAAGCAGGATGCTATGATAAGGGCGGTATCATGAATATTTAAACCAAGGTGAGCTGGGAAGGCCTCTCTGGAACCTGCCGATGAGAAAGAGCCAGTCTAGGAATCCCTGAGGGAAGAGCAAATGCAAAGACCCCGAGATGGAAACAAGCCTGCTCTGTTAAAGGGCCAGGGAGGTCAGTGCAGCCTGAAGAATACGGCCACCCTGAAGAGGGGGCAGGGTTGCAGCTTCCCAGGTGGTGCTAGCGGTAAAGAACCCGCCTGCCAATGCAGGAGACATAAGAGATGTGGGTTCAATCCCTGGGCCAGGAAGATCCCCTGGAGGAGGGCATCGCAATCCACTCCAGCATTCCAGCCTGGAGAATCCTCATGGAGAAAGGAACATGGTGGCTACCATCCAGAGGGTTGCAAAGAGTCAGATGTGACTGAGCATGCACGCATGCAAGAGGCGGGGTTGCAGAGGTAAGCAAGGCTCAGAGCACATGGGGACCTAAAGGCCGTGGCACCAAGCTGGGGTCTTATTGTACATGTGACAGCAGGTTGTCTGAGGTGGAGATGGGAATCACCTGACTCAGAGGGGCAGGGAGGGAGAGCCCTGGAGGCGAAAGATTCTGAGGGCTAGGACCAGGTGGAGAGAAACAGACAGACTCAGGAGGTACTTTGGAAGGAGAGCCAGCAGGGTGTTTGGGTGACTGGAAGAGGGCCACAAGGGAAAGAAGGGATCGAAGGGGACCCCTCTTTGAGACTGTGACAACCAGACAGATCAGAGCACCATTCACTGGGGTGTAAAGGCTGGCAGAGGGGCAGTTCCATTTTGGACTCACTGTGGCTGAAATAGCCCAGCAGAAAGGGCAGGAACAGAAGAGAATCATGTGTTTGCAGTGAGCAGAGAAACTGGGCTGGAAGTAAATTTGAGGTTCATCAGCATCTTGGTGGTATTTCAAGTCCCAGGCTTGTCTGAGCTCACCTAGGGATCCCTGCATGCAATAAAGGCAATAATAATAATGACCATAAATAATGAACACAGCTAGGTGGCAGACCCCAAACCCCACATCTATTGATACTTGATTTTTCACTGACAACTGCATCTACTTTGAACAAAAGACTCAGAACTGCAGACCTCTGCACTCTGCCCCTCACCCCAGTACCAGGGTGTGAGGACCTCACCTGCTGAATTCCTCACCCCTCAGCCCAGCCAATCCCTCACCCAGAGAATTGGCCAAAGTGACTCATTTGTTGCTCAAATTATGAAAGAGACCTACCTGCCTAGACCCAGGGGCATGCACGCAGTAACAGCCAGAAAGCATTATAAATAAGTGATGGGCTCCTTGTTAGGCCCCGAGCTGTAATCATTACCCAGCTCCATTCATTCCCTGAGTTGCAGCTGGTTTAAAGGGTTGTTATTTGAAATGGCTTTAGTAACCAGGTATTTCCAAGGCCTCCCTCTGGCCCATGTTTTTTCTAATCTCTGCTACATTATTAAACTGAGGCCCTCCTCACCATGTGTAAACCATGGTAAAGGGTCACAGGCTACCCATCCCAGGGCAACAGTGGGTCTGGGCTGTAAGAGAGGCAGTGACCTGCCTGGTATGTGGACTGCAGACAGCTGCAAAGGGGAGGTGGGGAAAAGGGAGCTTCAGGGGCCCCGCTCAGCCCCTCTTGTATCATAATAAACACAGCAAGTTAACTTCCATAAAATCAGTGGAAAACAGAAAGACACGGCTAAGAGGAAGCTGAGACTTACTAAGTACTTACTCTGACTGGGAACTTAGTGATTCTCAACCCGTTCAGTCCTCACAACAGTCTGTGAGGCCCACATCCGTGTCCTCGTCTTGTTGATACGGCTCCTGAGACCGGCTCTGTGTATGGCTGGGTTTTTCTGGGGCACAATGCAGCTGATGTCAGGCTGTCTGCAGCAGCACTAAATGCTGCCAATCTCTGCCAAGATCTGGAGTCCAGTGGGACTCAACATTTTTGTGACTACTGGGGTCCCTGGGCCAAGGGACCAGTGCTTTTCTGGGCAGGCAGCCCCTTCTGAATATTCCTCAAATGACCCCAGGAACCACTTCTGACTGTGAGCCAAGCTACTGCCTGCTCTGCTCTGCCAATTGGGACCACCCTGAGGGTTGCTCTCAAAGTGGGCAGGATGCTCTCTGAACACCCCCAACCCCACCCCTGCCAACTGTGCCCTGGGTGTCTTCCTTGCTCAGATCAGATGCCCAGAGACTCCGGACATCAGGTCCACAGGTGAATAAAGTCACTGGGTCTCTCTCTGGACTGTTGGCTCTTCCTTCTTAGGCAGGCCAGAGCTGCCCTCCTCTCTCATTCATTTCATATGGCCCAGCTTACTTTCTCAACATCCTCTGCAACTGGCCCCAACATGCCAGTGATCCAGGAGCAAACCTGGGCATTGGAAACTCTCTTCAATGACCTCATCTGATCTGCCTGCCTTACCTACTCTTTCTATTTGCTCTGTCAAATGCCTAGACTTGATGTTCACAGGACTGTGACAGCTCAAGGAGACTCGTGGACTTGTGCCTACAAGATAATTAGAATGCTTGCCTAGGGCCTACTGTGTGGTCCCCATACCTGTTTGCCAGTTGTGTTTATGATTATAAATATTTAATCAAATATTAATAGACCTATGAAGTATAAAAGAATCCACCTGCCCATGCAGGAGATGCAGGTTCAATCCCTGGGTTGGGAAGTTCCCCTAAAGAAAGGAATGGCAACCACTCCAGTATTCTTGCCTGGAGAATTCCATGGACAGAGGAACCTGGCAGGCTATAGTCCATGGGGTTGCAAACAGTTGGACATGACTGAGCAACTGAGCATGGGCATGATGAAGTATAACTGTGAAGAAGAAGAGCTGTTGCCTCTATAGCACTAAGTTGAATGCTTTAAGACACAACAAGCTGCTAAAAAAAAAAAAAAAGTTCACTTTTTGGACAGGGTAAAACAAAGTCAAAAGGTCAGAAACAAAATTTGTAGTCAACATGCTTTAGGCTCTTACAGACCTTATTCCATTAGAGGAAGCTGGACAGTGGACATTGTAGATGATGTGCCTTAGATGGTCAGAGTGGAATGGTCTCTGAGCACTCAGCCAGCCTCAGTGGCTTGTCCAAGGTCAGGACAGGCTTAACCGGCCTGGGTCCATTCAAGGGCTCTTCCTAGAGATGCAGGAACAAAAACTCTTGCTATTACTCCCCACTGAGTTCATCCTGGAAAGCTATGGTCCCAGCAGCTGCCTGCAGCCATCTTGGTGAGGTTGTTCCGAGAGTCTGTGAGAACAGCAACAGTCCAGCGGAAGTGGCTAAAGAGGGGAGAGAGAAGCCGGGTCCACGGTGCTGACTGGCCTTCCTGGTCCATTGAGAAAGTCAGTAAATTTACCATTCACTTAAGCCGGATTGGGCCAAGCTCTCAGTCACCTGCCTGGCTTTTTCTGTTTGACCACACCCATCTAGTTCTGCTTTCCAGACCTCCCCTTCCCCTTCTTCTCCATCATTAAACCTCTATATAACACAACTAGTCCTTCCAGCAACCCTGTGAAGTGAGTACCAACGTGAGGAAACCGAGGCACGTGGGTGCCAAATGACTCCCTCAAGGCTATGCGACTTGTAAGAGGCAAGACCTGAACCTACCAAATCATCCCTCCAGTGAGAGTTCCTTAAACCCTGGAGGCCCATGGCCTCCGGTGCCAAGTGGCTGCCCAGTGGCACGTGATGGCTGAGGGCACAGTGTGAGAGCTGACCTGTCTGTAGAGTCATTATTTTCCCATCAGGAGGCCTAACACAAACGTTTGTTATCGAACAAGCCAGAGGTACATCACACCCAATGTTTAGCAGTCCATTTTCCTTACTACCTGGTAAACAGCTTGAAGCCAGGGACATATCTTATTCCCCAGAACCTGACATACAGTGTGTGCTCAATAAATGTCTAGTGAACTAAACTGTGCAAGTCAGGCCTATCCTGGGTATTTCACTTTCCAAGTCCTGCACCCTACCTTCTCTTTCAAGGACGAAGTCTCCGTGGACTTTTCCTGGTGTGTCTGGAGATAAAATCACCCCTGCCCTGGGCGCCAGCACTGTGCTCTCCCCATGTCCTCTACATCCATTTCCCTCCCTGGCACAACAGAGAATCTCTGCCTTCCTCGTGACCTTCATCACACATTACAGCTGCCACACTCAGGAGGCAGTCTCCTTGCACCAAAATACTCTGCCCATAATGAGGGTGACACCACTCAGTGGGCTTGGCAGCCTTTGCACAGGGCCTGAGGGCCCAAACAGCTGAGCTTCACATGTGGGTGATTAGCTGATGAAAAATGGTCAGAGTCTCCACTAAGTCATGCTTTTTAAGTTAAAATAGAAGTCTTTGTTAAAACAGCCAAACTGGAGATCCTAATAGCATTAATCATGTCCACATTTGAAAATCTGATACATAATTTAAGAACAAGAGGCAAAGAAAGATAAGCACTTAACTACAATTTAGTATCTTTTCATTAAACCTTAACTCATCAATCAACGACTCGTCTAACCCTAGTCTTCTCCCCTGGCCAAAGCAGAATCCCTCCTTCAAATCTCCCCGCATTTCACATTTAGAAACAGTCTTTACTTAATGTCCTCAGGGTACACCCTTTGCTGGTTCCAGTTCTCCCCCAATGCCCCTGGCTCTGTTTCCACTGCAGGCTGAAGGGATTACTGGGGACAGAGACCATAGGAAGGAGTTCCAAGACATGAATCCCATAGTATTTACCTCAGAAGCCCTGGGAGACCAACCTCCTCTCCACTCAACCCCTAACCCCACCCCATCACTCTTAGCCCAGAACCCAATAAGAAGCAACACAATGCAGCGCTCCCCCCCTGATTTCCTCTGTGTCACCTGTTAAATGATTTCACTCATCCCTTCATGTGAATGAGTCACCACATTTGGCTTCTACGAAGTTTAAGTCAAAATCTCGAACTCAGTCTCAAGCTTGAGATTAACTACCAGGGAATCAGGGCAAAGGAAGATGGGACTCTCCATCACCATCACCAAGCCAAACCTGAAAGTCCAATCTTAAACTAATTAAGCATCTTTCCCCCTCAAGACTCCTGTCCATCACACTTCCCACCACCAAGCGTGAAGCAGAGTCATGTCATGTCTGTCTTCTTACCTCTGATACTGAGTCAGTTTCTGAGCCCTATCATTTCCTCCTTCCCAAGACAGATAACACCACTCACCTGCCTGCTCCTCCCAGCCCATGCCCTCGGCTGCTCACTGGAGTTCCTGCAGCAGCTTCCTACCTAGCCCTGCCCAGCTCCTGCTCACACTGTCTATCTGGTACTTCCTGGTTAATTTCAGAAAGCCCCACTGGGGTCCCACTATTCTCTCTACCCACCACTATCCAAGGCTGTCTCTCTTATCTGAGCAGAGGAGTGTTGGGTTAAATGTAGGCAGAAAATGAGAGGGAGCATAAGATCCTCTCCTGCCAAAATACATACATGCATATACGACTTGGATAAATGTACACACGTGGTGTTTTGCAAAGATCTCTGTCCAGACAGAACCAACTATAATTGGACTAAAGGTATATAAGGCTAATGAAGGAATGTGCCCCACAAAGGAGACTGGTTGCACCTAGAGAGTAAAAAGAAACTTCTAAGAGATGATTAAGCCATGGCTCTGCCAGCACTGCCCCCACCCCAGTCCACGCTCTAGTCACACATTCTCAATGGGAAGGATCAGCCCCCAGGTTATCCATCAGGCTGGGGCTCCTAACCCTAGGCTGGCCTGTGTAACTTGGATTCCTGCCTACCAAAGCCTTTTGAAGCTAGTTTTCTGCCCTTCTGGAGCTGCCTGAAGGAGAAGGTATACTAGTCAGAGGGCTTTTGTATCCATTTCCCTTGGTGGTTCTGCTCCCAAGGTAATGAACACACCAGGCTGGGTCCACATATGAGTCTCTGGGAGCCTGAAGAACATCCACATGCTGATGAGAACAAATTCCCGTATCTGTAGCACTAAGATTGTGGTGGCAAAGGGCCAGGTAAATGTTGCCCTATGAGGTCCTCGCTGCACACCTTGCCAGCTGCCCAGGGATCCTTCTTGGTTCTAGAAACTTGAACTAAATCAGCATAGGCTGTGAAGTGAATAGACCAGACCCCACTTCCACCTCAGTTCTATCCCTACCCCTATCCCAATAGTGGCCAACCCCTCAAGACACCTGACCAGATGACTCTAGGATCTGAGAAACCTCACCAAGGCTGAACCTTCAAGCTCAGCATTAGGAACTGGGCAAGAGGGAAAATGGTCTGTGCCTGTGGGCAGTGCTCCTAAGTCCTAGGCCCTCTCCAGCCCAGGCCTGAGAAGCAAGAAGTCCCACTTGGTCCAGTCTACAGCAATCAATATTCCTTGTTGCTGTTGTTCAGTAGTGAAGTCATGTGGAACTCTTTGTGACCCCATGGACTGTGCCACACCAGGCTCCTCTGTCCTCCACTATCTCCCAGAGTTTGCTCAAATTCATATCCATTGAGTCTGTGATGCTATCTAATCATCTCATTTTCTGCTACACCCTTCTCCTTTTGCCTTCAATCCTTCCCAGCATCAAGGTCTTTTCCAATAAGTTGGCTCTTCATATCAGGTGGCCAGAGGATTGGAGCTTCAGCTTCAGCATCAATCTTTCCCATATTCAGAGTTTATTTCCTTTAGGACTAACTGTTTGATCCCCTTCAGTCCAAGGGACTCTCAAGAGTCTTCTCCAGCACTACAATTAGAAAGCATCAATTATTTAGCACTCAGCCTTCTTTATGGTTCAACTCTCACATCCATACATGACTACTGGAAAACCTATACCTTTGACTATACCAACCTTTGTCAGCAAAGTGATATCTTTGCTTTTTTAATACACTGTCTAGGTTTGTCATAGCTTTTCTTCCAAGGAGCAAGTGTCTTTTAATTTCATGGCTGCAGTCACCATCTGCAGAGATTTTGGAGCCCAAGAGAATAAAGTTTGTCACTGTTTCCATTGTGGTTTTCCCTACTTTCTTCAATTTAAACTTGAATTTTGCACTAAGGTGTTGGTGACCTGAGCTATAGTCAGTTCCAGGTCTTGTTTTTGCTGACTGTAGGGAGCTTCTCCATCTTCAGCTGCAAAGAATATAATCAATCTGATTTTGGTATTGACCATTGGACAGTTCTTGGGTGATGTTTTTTTTGACACATGCAATTGCACTCAAAAGTTTAGGTTTTGAAAGTTAAATCTCTAACCATGCCGTTCACACTTGATATCTAGAAAGAAGGAAGGGAAAAGAAGGGAGACAGAGGCGTTCTCCAACTGCTAGTACACTCTGACCCAGTCTCTACCCCCTGTCTGGGTGTCAGGCATGAAGACAGGGACCAGGGGCCTCTGCTTGTTCTCCACTTGGGCATGGGGCTGCCCTTGGTTCTGCCATAGCTCAGAGTGAGCCCCATTAATCAATGGGATTCCTTATTCTAACAGGTCCTGGTGAGAAATCTCCTCCCAGCTGTTCTTACCTTATCCTTCCTTTATGCACATTATATTGACTCATGTGAAATTGCCAATATTCAGTTATTTTGACCTTTCAAAATGGTAATTTCACACTATTCAACCCAACATAAACAGGGATGAATATAGACTCTAATTACCCCTTTTTTACTCAAGAGGTAACATATTAAGCACGCTGTTTTGCATCTTGTTGTCTGAGTTAATATATCTTGGCAATCTTTCCAACTGAGGTCATTGTGAGCGACCATTCTCTTAACACCTGCAGAGCATTCTTCTATTGTGTGGATGTTCCATTAGTTATCCAGCCAGTCCCATCATGATGCACGCTTGAGTTGTTTCCAATCTTTTGCTGTTATAAACCACAGAGCAAAAAATGATCCTGAACATCATTGTGCAAAAGTATATCTATATAATAAATTCCTAGAAATGAAATTTCCAGAATTCCTAAAAGTGGAATATCACTGTATGAACATCAGGGTCAGTGGGTGTATGTATTCATAAACTGACAGATATTGCCAAAAGGCTCTTATTAAGGATATGCTAACTTACACTCACTGTCTTCCCAGGTGGCTCAGTGGTAAAGAATCTGCCTGCCAATGCAGGAAATGTAAATTCAACCCCTGGGTCGGGAAGATCTCCTGGAGAAGGAAATGGCAAACTACTCAAGTATTCTTGAAAATATATTCTTGAAAATACTTGAAAATTCCTGGAAAACCCCATGGACAGAGGAGCATGGTGGGACATAGTCCATGGGGTTGCAAAGGGTCAGACATGACTGAGCAACTGAGCAAAAAAAGAAAAAGACAATCTACACTCCCACAAGTGATAAATGAGCAGTCCCACATCAGTGATCCCTAACATTTTCCTTTAAAGTGCAGGTTGTGACTCATTACTGGGTCATGAAATCAGTTCTGTGGGCTGTAGTCAGTATTTTTTAATGAAATAGAAGAGTATAGCTTATTATAGAATCAAGAAGAGTAAAACAGAAAATACCACATTGAAGTACATGTAGAATGGTAAGTACTGTTTGGGGAACTTTTGTTTCAGAGATGATATAGATAAATATGGATATAGAAATAGATATAGACACCCACACAACTAACACACTCTGTCTCTCTCTCTCTCATACACACACACACACACACACACACACACACATAATTTGTGAAACAAAGTCTAAACAGGTCTTTTTAACTACAGGTCACAGTCAAAGAAATAGGAAAGTCTTTGATCTTGAATCTTTTCAGGAATCCAAGGAAAGCTGTAGAAACTCTTCCCAGAAAATGAAACTATACACAACATCTCACATCTCTGACCCCCGCAAGGCCCATGCAGGGACCCCAGGTCTGGAGGCCTGGACGGTAACTGTGGGCTACTCAAGGACAGGCTGGTGGGTCCTGCTCCCCTGGGCAGCCCCATTGACAGCGAGGTGTTCTGAAAACACATGCTTCGCTGAAGAAATTAACAAACCACTGACACGGCCGCTCCATGTGCCTTCCACCGCTCCCTCTCTTTCTCAGCCATGAGCACTCTGTCCTCAACCTGCTGCTTTGGTTCTTATGAAAAGAGTGGGCAAAGGTTTCAGAAAGAGAGAATAACGATTTCTCTCCTTTGAGTTCACTCATTTCTTTTTCACTCTGAGTTTGTGGCTCTGGAGAGAAACAGAACCATGAGAGGAAGGGGTGGGTGGAGAGGAGCAGGGTAAGAGGACAAAGTAGAAGGAGAAAGGCAGTCAGTGGGGGCCTGAGACAAGGTTCAGAAAAGGCCAGGGAAACAAGGAGGGCGGCAGGGACTTTCCAGGACAGGAGCATGTGTGCACAGGTCTCTGAACAACCCGAGGAAAGGTGAACAAGCAAGGGCTGAAGGGGAGAAAATAGCCAGCCTGACAGCTGGGACAGGGGCTCGGGTCATTGCTAGCCCTCTCCTGCCCCAAGGATTGCCCAGCTGTGTCCAGAACCCACTGATCAGGGGATTTAAAAGAGGAGGTGAAGGAACCTCACACAGAAGCATCTAGCTGCAGCAGGACTCGGAAGAGGGCCAGACGGAGGCAAACAGAGACAAAAGGGTCCAGTGCCAGGGTACGAGGTCACAGCTGAGCCATCTTCTCTGCTGTTCTCGAGAAAACAGAGGACAGTATGTACCACTTTCCGCATCATCTCTCCAGCAAGGCAGTCTTCATCCGGTCCCCAGAGAGATGCTGTGACCTCCTGCAGCACTGTCCCTGAGCCCTGCTTCCCACCACCTGCCTCCCCAGTGAAAGCTGATGCATGACTGGAGAAGGGCAGGCAACAGAGATGCCCACTCCCATCACCTGTTTTCCCTCCCAGAGGATGCAGTCTGGACACAATAGGGTGTCAAGACAGCAGGGCTGCCTCTCCTGATCTCTGCCTTAAATATTGCAAAGGATGCCACACCTGTTGTATTTCCAGGCTCCAAGGTAAAAGACCAAATTCCAAACGTGGATTTCCTATCCCCAGGCTCACTCCTGGAGCCTGGCAATAGCAGCTACTATTCTCCAGAACCAAGGATAGTAAAGGACTATTAAGTCTTTAAAGACTCAACACAAATATTGATTCTCCCTTTACCTAATTTCTTCCTTCTTTTGTTCCTGGTAGAGCTTGCTGCCACTTAAGAGCATTGGGCTTAAAAGATGAGCGCACATGAGGTTATTGATTTCCTCCTAAGAACTTGCCTGCTCTTGAAGTGAGCTCACATCAGGCAGGTGGGGGTCCAGGTTACAGCTCAGTGGTCCAGCCTCTGCAGGTGGGGGCATGCTGGAGGGGCCTTTCCACACTCACTTTGTCCCTATCAAACTAGAACACTTCCTTAGAAGAGTAAAATACAGTTTGAAAAGTTTGACTTGATGACTGTAAAAATTAGTGGATAATAAAAAGATAAGTAGTCTCCTACACAAGACAGATGTGACTTGATGCTGCATCTGAATCTGTAGCATAACTTGTACTCAAGATGGCTGTGTACATAATGATGCAAGACAGGCCAGTGGAGGTCAACAGACTGACTTGGAGGAGCAGCAAAAGGCATTTCTCGTTGGGCTTTGAGGACAGGGTAGCCAGGGACAGTTTAGAGGAACATCTTATTACTTCCAGAAACCTGCCAGTTAGCTTGGAGACTGGAGTGGCTGAACAGAGGGCTTCTGTACACACAGGCAGGGTGAAAGATGAGGAAGACGGGGTAGAGCGCTCAGGGGGCACGAGGCCATGAACGCCAGGTTCACCAGCTCAAGGGAGTCTGGGGTCCACTCCACCTGCTGTCCAGGGACTCCTGGACAGCAAAGCTACACATAGGGAGTGGTTCTCAGAGCCTCACTACCAAAAGGAAGAAGAATAGCAATCCCAAATTTACTGTGGCTGTTGAGTCCAGGTGACTCTCGGGTGTGCCCTATGAAGCCCCGTGTGACCTACCCTGAGCCCACTCCATATGCAGCCAACGTCAGCCATGAGCACCTCTGTCTCCAGGAAAAGGAGCAGGAGGGCCACCACCTGTGGACAGGTCAAAGGACTCGACAAGTCCTGTTCCCAGGACCCTAAGGCAGCCTTCCGTTTCCTGCTCCGCAAGCCAACAGCATGTCCAGCTGGCCCTCCAGCCGCCCCCAAGCAAGGCTACTGCTTTCAGGCCACTGGGCCTTTCTGGTTGCTGCTTGCTGGAAGCACTTTAATTAGGGCTCTATTGTAATTGATGATAGGTTTTCATTGGTGTTTTGAGTTAATTAAAGTTTTATTCTAATTTGGCTGTCTTCTTTTTTTAAGTTCACAAGATTTGAACAAAAGAATGAATAAGACCTTGTCCAAATAATAATAATAATAAATCTAAGACCAGCATCCCCAGGGGAAGAACTGTGGTTACGAGAAGTATAAATCTTTAAGGGATCCAGGGACACAGACTGAGGATATCCATGGAGTACACACCTCTGACCTCTTTGGGCCCAACTTAAATCGTTCCCCCCTGCTCCCTCCACCTCCAGTCCTGTACCAAGCCCTCCTTCCCAGACATCAGCCCCAGGCTAGATGCCCAGGCGGCTTTGCCCATGATCTGCATAGCCAGGGAAGTTGTTCCTGGGGAAACACAGAAAGAGGGGGAAAAAAAAAAAACATGGAGCACACACGTGCATAATCGGGCAGTGAGCCCTTTTCACTTATGCACTTATTTCACTTAATCTGGGGATAAGCTGGGGTGCTTGGGGGTGCAATGACTGGGAGAGGATCTACAGTCTCACTTTTCAGAAAGCATTAAGTGAGCTTGCTTCTTATACTGATGTGAATATGAAAAGTCCATATAGTCAAAACCGCCTTTGAGAGTCCCTGAGGAAGGTATCATGCTGGACACCGCTGTGCATAGCCAGGGAAGTTGTTCCTGGGGAAACACAGAAAGGGGGAAAAAAAAACATGGAGCACACAAGCGCATACCGGGCAGCGAGCCCTTTTCACTTATGCACTTATTTCACTTAATCTGGGGATGAGCTGGGGTGCTTGGGGGTGCAATGACTGGGAGAGGATCTACAGTTTCACTTTTCAGAAAGCATTAGTGAGCTTGCTTCTTATACTGAGGTGAATTTGAAAAGTCCATATAGTCAAAACCGCCTTTGAGAGTCCCTGAGGAAGGTATCATGCTGGACACCGCCACATCCTCTTTTCTGGGAACAGATGGCCCTTCCTTTGGCTGGGTGCCAGAAGAAGCAGTTGGTGTTCACTTAGGTGCCAGGGAACACGAAAACCACGCAGCTTTAACATCGGAGTCTTTAACGAGGGTGTGGCTTCCAGAGCGGGAGGCTGGAGGGAGAGAAGTTCGTTCAGGGGTCAGCAGAGCCCTGTGCCCCTTCCGCTCATGTGTGTGGGTCTCTACCCCTTCTCTTTTCATTAGTCTCGTCACTTAAATGTGCCTATGATGCGACTCTGCATTTTCAACAGCTGTAACTGTTAAAAATAACCCATTCTTCAAAGTTTATCAAAGGAAAAAAATGGTATTAAAAGAAGTAAATACATGATATACTTTGCTGTACACCTGAAACTAACACATTGTAAATCAACGATACTCCAATATAAAATAAAATAAAACAAGTACATGATATACTTATTCCCAGTTTCATAAAACAGGTGAATGCTTAAATACTATACAGTCACTTGATGGGCTGTTACAAAGCCATTGAAAACGGACAATTATAGAGATTATGTAAAGCAAAGAAAATGAACAGTAAATCTGCACACATCTGGACACAGACTAGAGACACCAGAAAAAAAACATGCTTACTGATTTAATAAAGTATTATTTCAAAAAAGGGAAAGTTTGCAAACAAATGCTTATTAATTGAAAGAATGATTACATTTGGGGAGCAGAAATTTAAAGTCCTAATGGTACAGCTGGAAGACTCCAGAAGACCAAAGTCAGTGTCTTGAGGGCCAGAGGAAGATGCTTTGAAAGCATCTAGCAGAATACTCAGCCTCTAGCAGAATACTCAGCAGGGGTTCCACCAGGGCATTGGGGGTGGCAGGCTTCACAGAGCAGCACCCTGGGATGGGCCTTCTAGAGACTGCAAGTCTGGGACCACTGGATCAGATCAGGGCCCAGACCTGCCACACACCTTGACCAGCGTGGCCTGCAATGGGCCGGACACTTCCTTCCCTCCAAGTTCACTCCCTGCAGGAAGACTGGGCAGAGAAGGCTGGTCCGAGGCCACTTCCCTCAAGCCTCCTCGTTGCCACCACCCAGGGCTGCACTAAAGAATCTTTACTGCTGATTAGCAACCATCATTTGATGAGGTATATAGAGAGGGGCAACTAGGAAGTGAGGAAGGAAAGAAGATATTACATCACGCATCATGGAGCAAAGCCTGAAGATATAGGGTGTTCGTCTGCCCTCAGACATGGATGGGGAAAAGAACACCCCTCCAGATCAAAGATGAGACCTCCCCCAATTCCTCTTGCCCTTAGTCCATGGGTCTAGCTCATGTGATCACGCAGTAGGGAGGATGAGGGGTGAGCAGCGCCCCGCCAACATGGCCGGGTGGCAGGATGAGCTGGAGCCCGTGCCAGGATTCCCACTCCCCTGGTGGGAAGGGTGCCAAGGGCTATCACAAGTGCCTCTGAGGGACCTGTCAGGGCAAGCTGGGCTTGTAGGGACCCCCTGAGGGGATGTCCTGGCCAGAGGGAGTGGCTGGCCAGCCCTGGCTCCATCACTAACCCTGTGGTTACTTCTCCTTCCTATGCTGCCTCGGTTTTCTCGGGTCAGATGTGTGGGCTCGATCAACTCCCAGGGGTCCCTTCTCAATCAAGAGTCCATCATTTCATGCTATTTCTAGCAGATGAGCTTTCCTGTGCCCTGTTCTGGAAGTGATTTTGGGGTCAAGCTACACAAGCTCCAGGCCTCCTTAATTTATGTTGGGGCTGCTCCGGGGGCCGCCAATGGGAACAGATTTAAATCATCCCTTTGCCATGCTGAGCACAAACACGCCATCCCTTTCGTGCCTAACAACGCCGACCATCAATGAAGCTCCATATTTAGCAGATGTTCAGCAGTAATTACATGGACATCAGACACATTCTCCTGTTTAATTACTCGGCTGCAGTGGTCCCCCATGCCCTCCCACGTGCCACCCCGAGTGCTCACATAGACACACTCAAAGCATTGCCCTTGATTTTGACCCAGTAGGGAACCAAATACACATCTGGGAAGGTAAAAGAACAGGCTTGGGGGACCCTCAGCAAGGAGAACATGTCACTCCATCTACAGTGATACCCGGAGGCGACAATAGTGACGACAATCTTGATGGGACGGGACGCTCGCCACTGAGAGCAGGAGAAGGCTGTCGGCCTGCAGCCGTTCTGTAAAGGTTAGGTGGGGGCGTGGCACAAGTTAAGGCCCCCTAGGTGGCTTCCAGGAAGCCTGCCTAAACGGCACCATCTTTCGTGAAATTATGCCACACCAGGTCAGATCCACAACTGCGGTAACTGCAGGTCAACTCACACTACCAATATCTACAGAGTGATGCATACCCAGGACGCCAATGTGTTGCTTTCAAATGAAATAAGTACTTCTCCAGGAGCCAGGACATCTGTGTTGGCTCATCTGTGCACTCTTGCCCATGAACAAGCTACACGGAGAGTCCCATGATCCACCAGGTACAGGGGAGCTGACGACAGAACTTAAATACTCGGTAGCATCAGGCTCGCAGGCTCTGCTCTCAGCTCCACCGTGGGGATGTACAGGCATCAGTCCTGGACAGATGCCTGCGGCCGGCACTGCCCTTCAGCCTGGTGCGGGATGGACACCGCCAGTCTTTGCTTCTGTTCTCCTGACTGAGCCCCACCCCCCAGTGCCTGCCAGGCCCAGCATCCCTGCCCTCTGCTCAGGGACACGCACCAAGCTGGCATCCACACAGGCAGTCACAGAGCGGATCCAGGCCAGTTCTGGCCCCAGGGCTGACATCCTCAGGTGGTCAGTGGCCAGCACATGGCCTGCTGTGGGAAGGTGACTCGCATGGACCAGGACGCCTGCACAGGGTGAGGGAGCAAGGGGGAGCTGAGGCTGGGAGGGGACAGGAGAGCTAGGCAGGCCCAGAGGAAGCAGGGACAGGTACTGATAGAATAAGGAGACCACATGCCAACCAGGAGCAGACAGGGGACAGGGCCGGGAACCTCGGCTCTGCAGCCGGCTCTCACAGGAGGCCCGTCCCCACGCAGCTCACTGCTCCCCACCCTACTGGGGCTGGCTCTCTTGGCTGCTTCCCAGGTTTCCTGGCATCAGATGCCCACCACAACACTCTGCCCAGGAACCCGACCTAAAGCTACCTCTGAAAGGATACATTCCTTCTTTAGATGCATTTCACACCACAGAAATTCCAGTTTCATAAAATGTGCAAAAATCGCAACTTTCCTTTTTGTTTTTTTTAACAATTTTCCACCTTGTCTAAAACAGTGCTGTCCAGCAAAAATATAATGTTATGTATGTAGTTTTAAATATCACATTAATAAAAGTACATTTTAATAATTTATGGATCCCCAATATGTGCCTACAACACGGGAGACTTGGGTTCAATCCCTGGGTCGGGAAGATCCTCTGGAGAAGGAAATGGCACCCCACTCCAGTACTCTTGCCTGGAAAATCCCACAGACAGAGAAGCCTGGCAGGCTACAGTCCATGGGGTCGCAAAGACTCAGACACGACTGAGTGACGTCACTTTCACTTATGTCCAAAATAGTACCATTTAACCTGCAATCAATACACAAATTCTTGAGATAGTTTATTCTTTCTTTCACACAAAGGATTCATAATCCAGGGTGTCTCTGACATGGACAGAAATTCTCAGGAAGGAGCCACATACCCACAGCTCAGCTGCCACAGGTGGTTAGTAGCCACCACACTGAAGAGAACAGGCTATGAGAGCAGACAAAAGTACAAAGTTAAAGAAAACTGCACGCCTTCTGGTTTAAAAGAAATCTCCCTTCAGACGTACTCAGGCTCATCTGCCTCCCACCCCATCTGTGAGGTGAGGTTCAGGGAGGCTGAGCTACCCTCACTGGGGGGACACGAGATGTGGCTGTCTGCTGCTGTCCCCCTCTCACACACAAGTACCAAGGCCCCACCTACCCCTGCATGGAAGGAGCACTGCCTGGCGTGCTGTGCAGGCCCTGGGTGCCTGCCCGGTCACTCCCACCATGGCGCAGCCCCTCTCCAGGCCTGCTCCCATCTGCTTATCCACTGCAAACATCTATCCTTCCCCCAAAGCTGCCTAAGGACCTCCAAGTTCACAGCACCCTCCCACCACCCCACCCCAAAGTTGGGGGCTGGAGCACCAGCACTTAGTTCCATCCTTCCACTCTTGCTTCCTATCTTCCTCCAGGAACCAGAAGGGCTTCCTTCTGGTGGTATTTCTTCCTTCTGGTATTTCTGTGTGGACCCTGGAGCCTCATGGCTTAAGGGTGACATCTGTAGTCAGGCCACTTGACACTGGACCTGTCTCCAACCATTAGCAGCTTCGTGACCCGAAGTTACTTGATTCCTCTTTTCCTCTATTTTGTCATCTGTAAAATGGGTATAATCCTGATTCTACCATCGAATCATGTCTCTTTGTGGATCCAATGCTGAATACACAAACCATTCAGAGGGTACCAGATCAGGGCTCACAATAAGAGTTATTCCAGTGGAGCAGAAACATTTCTAGGTCCTGGCTTCCTTTTTCCCTGTGCTTTGGTATATTCCCTTCTTCCTTCCCCCAATATCACTGGTGGGAAAGCTACAGGGAAATAAAGCAGCCTCCTGATGCAGAAAAAATGTTCCAAGAGCTATTTCTACATCTCAGCCCCATCACAGTCTGTACGCTCAGGTCACAGCCCCATCTGCCACCAAGAGTCACTCTGCTGCTTTAGGGTGACGCCCACTGTTCCTGCTAGAGGAAGGGCAGGCCACTCAGAGGGCGCACGTGCCCCCCATTTCTAACACTTTCTAGCAGCTCCAGTGTTCTGTCTGCAGGTTCCACGAGTAAGTTTCCTCCAGTCTGACTGTGGGATCCAATGGGCACCTAGAAACTTCTTCCAGTGTGTTCAAAATCCTCTCAAGAACCCGAGGCAGCCTTCTCAGGGCACCTCCATCCACAGGGCAGCTCTCGCTGTGAGAGAGTCGGCCCAGAGCCTCCGGCTTCTGGGGTGCACCCCTCAGTCCCTGATTTGCTGTGGGCCTTTCCTCACTCTGGGTTCCAAAGCTTCCCTAGAAGATTCTGCCTTAAATCTTACATGTTACTTTATTTATAACCCACTTTATTTTAGAAGATTTAAGATGGCTTGCAAAGGATTATGTAAAATACTCTAAGATATATATGTAACCAAGTAAAAAAATATGATATGCACTGCTATTTTTTAAAAGTTACTAAACACTATGTATAACATGGCAAAAGTGTTGTTTGAATATTATGCAGGTGTGTACATGTGTGCACTCCTAGGCGTCATGTGCTCAAGTGTGTACAGGACGGAGGCAGGTTCTTTATTTTAGAAGATTTAAGATGGCTTGCAAAGGATTATGTAAAATACTCTAAGATATATATGTAACCAAGTAAAAAAATATGATATGCACTGCTATTTTTTAAAAGTTACTAAACACTATGTATAACATGGCAAAAGTGTTGTTTGAATATTATGCAGGTGTGTACATGTGTGCACTCCTAGGCGTCATGTGCTCAAGTGTGTACAGGACGGAGGCAGGTAAGCTGAACACAATATTTAACAGATTGCCACAAGGATGGGGTGGGGATTACAACTGACTCAACTTTCTTTTTTATAGTTTCCTGTGCTTTTTTTAACTTTTGTAGAGCATCCATATTTGTTTTATGTTTTTTAAAAAGCAATAGAAAATCTCTAAATAAAAATAAATGAGAAGAATAAAACAGGAGTAAAGGCATAAACTGGAGCCCACAGAAAGGCTAAAACAACTCATTTTCCTTGGCCAAGCCACCCATGAAAGCTGGATTTTCTAGCAGTAGATGGATGAAGAAAACCTGACCAGTTACATGAGTCATGGGGTCCAGAGGACGCCAACAAAATGACTGTCAGCAACGTCTGCTGTTCTTGCTATGCAACCTGAAGCCAATGCCTCCCACGGGCCCCCGAAAGGACACCAAGGGATGCAACTAATAACCCCTTCATGATAAATACCACCAGGACTTTACCGGGGCTGTTCTTCCAAAGGTCCCCAGTGCAGGCTGACAGCACCTCGGCAAACTGTAGCTCAGGAAGGCGATTTCTCAAGGAGAAGAAACCAAGAGGCTAGGCTCACGGCGGGTGTCTGAGTTAGTCCAGAGGGAGATGTTAGGAGATCACGATTAGGATACACATTCAGTGACCACCTCTGGGGCTCCATGCAGCTCAACTCAGCCCCTGGGGTCATCAGGCTACCCCTGCCCCCAAAAGACTGCAGGCACCCACTCACCTAGACATTTGTTCATCTCTCACAAGTTCACTGAGCACCTACTAAGTGCTCCAACTGCATAATTCCTCGCAATAAACCCAGATCCATCACTCACATGGAGACAAGCTGGCCCCACCTGACATCAGCTGTGGGCCTGCAGCAAGACAAACATCATTTCTGTGCATGGGAGCCCTGGGTAAACTCCCAGGACATGAGAGGAACAGGTGCACCTGCCTGCACAGGGAGAGAATTTCACGGCCACTGGAGGAAAGGATGCTGAGGCTGAGCACAGGTTCAGCACAAGGACTGGGATGGATACAGCTCTGGTCGAGGAAAAATGGGCTTTGCTAAGACATGTTGTCATTCTTGTATGGAACCCGTGTCTCATATTTTCTATGGAACTCGTGTCTTACCCTGCTTAAGCTCTGGGCAGGGCAGGGGCTCAAAACTGTCTCTTCTTCTCAAAGCCTTCCCTTTCTCTACCCGTATAAGAAGAGTTTCAAGAGCACCACCAGGCCACAATATTTCCAGCGGGGAATTTACCATCTGTGTATACCCATGGTTACCAACTTTCCACCTCGATCTCAGCCCACAAACTTCTCCTCGGAGCCCCAGATCCACACATCCAACCTCTTTTGCCACGTCCACTTGGAATTCTCACCAGTGTCTCAAAGTCAGCACATTCAAGTCTCCCAAACTCAGTTAGCTCCCCATCTTTCCCATCTCAACGAGAGGACCCACTATTCATTGACGGTAAAAACCAGAAACCTAGATGCTGCCTTCGACCACTCCCTCTCACCTACTTCCTGTCCCCAAAATATGTCTGCCATTTCCTCCTGTTTCCAGCTCCACTGTGAGAGAATGCCCAAGCCCCACGTGAACTGGGAGTCCTCGGGGCACCCACGGTACCCCCACCTGGTTCTCCAGACCGATCCAGGGGGGATGGGTCCATAAGTCGCACAGGGCTCGAGCACACGCGCCTCTTACGTGCCTCCTGCAGTTCTGCCACCTGCTTCCCTCCTGCCTCCTCCTCCACCACCACCAGCTCCCAGATACGCTCACCTTTTCTTTCTCGTTCCTCTTCTCCTCTTGCTTCTGTCTCACCTTCTATTTTGCTCCTTTCACTTTTACTCTTGGCCCTGTCTATTTCCTTCCTCTCTCTTCCTCTCCCTCTTTCTTCCTCCCCCGTCTCTCCCTCTCTGCATCCTGCCCCAGTTCTCCTCTCCTCTCCTTTACAGATGTGACAATCACAGAAAGTCGGAGCTGGTAGTGACCTCCCGGGCCTTCCCGACTTGATGGGTGGGGAACCTGGGGCTCAGATGGTGAAACCACACGCCCACATCCTCACAGCAGCTGGCAGCAGGGCCTGCCCTGGCTCCAGCCCAGGGCTCTCTGCTTCTCACACTCCCTAGTCCCCTGATTCTCCTGGTCCCTGCTCCTTACCCCAGGGCTGTGGTCTTCTACTCAAGGCAACAGGGCTGGTCACCCTCCACACAACACAAATCAACAATTAGGGTGCTGGGTTTGTCTGTCTGTCTCTCCATATTTACCGCATACTTGGACACTTGCACCCAAGACTCCGAGGGTTTCACCCTCTCCACAGGCGACTCCATGGCTTGTCAGGCCTTCCGCTCTCCTCCTGGCGAGGCGGATGCATTCTGCTACACTTGGACGTACCTACAAAAGTCCTCTTCAAAATCTCATCACTTCACCACAAAGGACGGACTAAAATACCATGATGAAGGCGTCTGAAGGAGATGTAGGGGGTGGGGTCGGGGATGAAGTGTCTGACCCTCTGTCTTTTTCTCCTGTAGCCCCATATGGCCTTGGCACACAGGGCTGCAGAAACCCAATAATGCCTTCAGATTTAACAGAGCCATCTGCGAAAATGTGGCTCGCCAGGGTAGGCCTGGCAGGGCCCACTGTGGCTGCAGACTTAGGGTTGAGGCAGACTGTCAGAGGGGTGGGGCCACCTGAAGAAGGGGACCACTGAGGCGGACAGTGGTGCAAGGTGGGGGCAGCTGGATGGCACGAGATGGCATGTACTGTCCTGGCATGACCACTAGAAGCAGGCACAGAAACACCCCTGAGGAGGGTTAAGTACAAGGTGCCAGCTCAGGATGGGGGCCAGGCATGCAATGTGAACTTGAACAGACCCTTGAAACCTTGGGGGTTTGCTGGAAACCCATCCTTGGGCAGAATTTCAAAGACAGACATTGGGCCGAGAAGGCTGGTGAAGATCCAAGCTCATCCCGAGGTCCACAGACGCGCATCAGCCCTCCAGAGCCTGACAAAGGACAACAGCTCAGCTCTGAGCACAGACGGAGCTACAAAAAGGTAAGCAGGTGACAATTTATTTTCCACACTGTCAAGATTTTCACCGTTTTATGATTTTCAGCCCATGTAATTCATTAAACGTGTAACAAAGGAGAGCCCATATTTATCCTTTCGTTTGTAAGGATTACATGTAAACAAATCTCAGATGTGAAACAAAGTACCCTTTGTCAGGCAGTGAAGAGTGGCCACAATGCCCATGGGTCAAAGCACTGAGGACAATGGGCATGGTTTGGCCCTCTGAACTGGCAGGAGCCCAAAGGACAAGACTGCAAAGGCCAAGACAGCCCATGTGTACCCAGCCTGCACACAAATGTCCACAGAGTCCATTCACCAAGGAGGGGGCGCCTGTCGTCAGGCAGAAGGTGACTACAGAAGGAAGGAATTTACAAAAGGAGGAGGGAAGGGACTGAAGAAGGAGGAGGGAGAGGAAGATGGAGAAAGAAAGGCAAGGGGAAAGAGAGAAGAGGAAATAACTAGTGCGGGGCAAGGCAACCTCAGGGGAACAAAGGGGCAGTGGGGAGAGGAAGGGGGCTGCCAGGAGGAGAAGCAGGAAGGCAGGGCACCAGGGACCCATGCAAAATGGGCTGTGAGGGCTAGACAGTGGAGGAAACCCCAGAAGAGACTCTGGAAAGGACTCTCTTCAGAAACCTTAGCCATTTTTGCAAATCTGTCACTGAGAAGCTGCATTAAGGAGCTATGTGTGTGCCCCGCTTGGTAATCTCCCTGCCGCCAGACAAGGCCTGCCCAGCCCTGGGGACCCCAGCACTCCCGGCTCTCTTCACTGGACCCTGGAAGGACACAGAACCAGCACTTTACCTTCCAAACACATTTGGGCCTTCAGCCAGGAGGAAACAGGGCAATGATTCAACAGGGATGAGGGGAGAAGGGCAGCTTCTGATCCAGGCCCAGGCCATGGCCCATCCTTCCACTCTGATGCAATTTCCCTCCCAGCTGCTTCTGCAGGGCTGCACCAGGTCAGGGGACACACACACACCCTCCTGGCTCTACATCAACCAGCCAGAGGGTCTGCTGCAGCTGGCCCTGCTCCATCTACGAGGAGACTGTCAGGGCCCCCACCTCATGCCCACAAGGAGATCAAACCAGTCAATCCTAAAGGAAATCAATCCTAAATATTCATCGGAAGGACTGATGCTAAAGCTGAAGCTCCAATACTTCAGCCACCTGATGCAAAGAGCTGACTCACTGGAAAAGATCCTGATGCTGGAAAAGATCAAAGGCAGGAGGAGAAGGGGACAACAGAGGGTGAGATGGTTGGATGGCATCGTCGACTCATTGTACATGAGTTAGAGCAAACTCGGGGAGATGGTGAAGGACGGGAAGTCCGGTGTGTACATGGGGTCCATGGGGTCGGACGTGACTTAGTGACTGAACAATAACGACACACCTAGAAGGCAGCCATGGGAGCGCCCAGGGAATGAGGAGTGGAATGGATCATGACCCCCAACACCATCAGACAAATCAAGAATCCCAGCTGTGCGGGCCCAGCAAGGTGGGCGGCCCCTCCCTGCTCGGGCACAACTCCCTGATTCCTAACTCAGCCCCCAGGCCCCACAGACCCGTCTCACCTCTGTGTCCAGGACACAGCCTTTCCCTGCCCTGCACTCCCCATCTCCCAGCCCTAGAGAGCACTCAGCGAAGGCAAGCCCAGAGAACCCCAAGAAGACTGAGGGGTCCTCACCCCTGAAGGCCTCCCAGCCTCATTTCTCCAAGTCCCAAACCAGGATGGTCTCGCAAGGGGTCAATGTAGAGGGTGCCCCTCCTTCAGAGAAGGTCTCAGCAGCGGGCTGGCCCCTGTGGCCCTGGAAGCACCGGGGCTGGCGCTCCTCCTGTTCTCTCGGGAGCTCCACGTGGCTTTGATGTGGAGCCGTGACATGGCAGTAACTGGGGGGAAGGAGCTTTAAAGCTGCTGTTTTAAATGACAGTCATTGTTCCTTGGCAATTTTATGATGAAGGAAAAGAAAGAGGCCTTTTAAGCTAAGACGTAGCACATTAAAGAAGCCCTAGAGGACTGGGGAAGGTGGAAGGCTCCGAGGGGAGGCAGCTCCACACTGACGTCTCAGCAGTCCCCTCCCAGTGCCCCAGAGCACAGCCACCAGGAGCAGCCTCCCAGCCAGCCGTGGAAAGCAGCCAGCAGCCAAGGCCACCCACTGCTGGGCACAGGCAGGTGCCAGGCCCCTTCCCGAGGCAGTGGTCCTTTTCCGCCCAGAAGGGCCTCTGTGGAGCAGAGCTCCAGGGGGCACATCCTCCCCTCCTCCTCCCCACCCAGCAGAGGCAGCATTAACAGCCCCGACAGGAGGCAGGGGTCATGGGCCATGAACCACAGGTGTCTTTGGTGTGGTCCTGCTGGGCTGCATCTCAGGAGGGAGCTATCCAGCTGGTGTGAATGGCTTCTGACCCCAAATCTCCCAACTCTGCCCTCAGGATACTCCGGCATCCTCCCTGTGCCACTCACCCCTCTCCAGTGATGGCGAGAGAGAGTTCTCCATCTCCAACCCCCAAATCCACCTGCTGTCCACCTCCATGTCCACTGCAAAGGCTCTGCAGCCTTCTCCCTGGGCTGGCTGCCCTTAAACTTCCTACCTCCAACTCTGGCCCCGCCAGGATTTTTCCTCCTCTCTGCTTGTTGAGGTTCTAGGCTTCCTACAAAGGACAAAATGACCCTTTTCTGTGAAGCCTGGTTTATTCATAGCAGCCTGTGGACTAAAGAAAATAGACATAACCTAAAAGTTGAGAGTTGTGTTTTATTTGTTGGGAGTTTTTAGGACTCCAAGAAGGGTGGAGGGTGGGAGGCGTCAAGATATACAGAAGTTTGCAGCAAGTGGCCAGTAGGTAATCTGAATATCAAAAGATTACTGTTAATTAAGGAAAACCAGATGTCTCAAGTTAAGGAATTTAGCACTTTTCTATGAATGGGAAGATGTAAGAGTCTGCTCTCACCGACATTATTCTTTTCATGTGCATTTCAGCTATCTGGGGCCAGCATCCTGTGATTTGATTTTTCACATCCTTAGTTCCTCTCTCACCACAGGGAGTGGCATTGGGAGTGGTTGCTGCTGTTTTTGCTCAGTTGCCAGTCATGTCCGACTAGCTAGTCATGTGAACTGCAGCAAACCAGGCTTTCCTGACCTTCACGATCTCCTGGAGCTTGCTCAAACTCATGTCCATTGAGTCTGTGATGCCATCCAACCATCTCATCCTCTGTTGTCCCCATCACCTCCTGCCTTCAATCTTTCCCAGCATCAGGGTCTTTTCTAATAAGTCAGCTCTTCCAATCAGGTGGCCAAGTATTGGAGTTTCAGCTTCAGCATCAGTCCTTCCAATGAATCTTCAGAACTGACTTCCTTTAGGATTGACTGCTTTGATCCCCTTGCAATCCAAGGGACTCTCAAGAGTCTTCTCCAACACCATAGAAGGAAGACATAGATTCTTTGGTGCTTAGCCTTCTTTATGGTCCAACTGTCACATCTATACATGATTGCTGGAAAAACCACAGCTTTGACTAGATGGACCTTTGCCAGCAAAGTAACGTCTCTGTTTTTTAATATGTTGCCTCGGTTTGTCATAGCTTTTCATCCCAGGGGCAAGCATCTTTTATTTTGGGAGTGGTGGCAGCCTGATAAGCTTCCAGAATTGTTAGGGGAAGCACACTGATTGAAACTGCCCACCCTGGCCAGGCCCCTTAGTAACCATTCTCTTGAATTGTTTTACGACAGGAGATCCTGGTAAGGAACACAGAACTAATAAGCCACCACCAACCTGAAGAGTTCAGGAAAGGTCAAAAGGAGACACCGCGTGTCCATCCACCTCCTAGAATCCCTCTCGCTAGCATCCATCTTGGCTGAGCAATGCGTGCGCCACCAGGAAAGACTCTGAATTAGAATGATTGCCCAAAGACAACCCGGAAACTAATCTCATCACCATAAAACCCAAGACCGCGAGCCACGTGGCAGAGCAGTTTTCCTGGGATCCCTTACTCTACTGCTCTCCACTCAGGTGACCTTTCCCAGTAAAATCTCTTGCTTTGTCAACACATGTGTATCCTCGGACAATTCATTCCTGAGCATTAGACAAGAGCCCAGTTTCGGGCCCTGGAAGGGGTCCCCTTTCCTGCAAAAGAATCACAGGTACTGTTTTCCCTGGGTGCCCTCCGGGCTCAGAAATTCACATTTGGAAGGCCAAAGTCACTTATGGCTGTGATATCCTTGTTTATTGATATGGTAGGAAATACTCCATTTCTCAAGCCTTAGTCTTCATCAGTGGTTCTCTAAGTGTGGTCATCAGATCAGCTCTGTTTATCCTCTGGGTGCTTCTGTCTGCGCTGCTCATCTGAGACTCATGCCTCCTGACTTACGTGTGGTACGGCCTCCAAGAGCAGGCTGAGTCTTGCCTCTTTTGGCATCTGCCCTGTATCTTGCAGACACTCAACAATGATCTCTCATACTGGACTGAAAAATAGAGACCTATGACTCCTAGACACACTTCCACCACAAAGAGACAATCCCAGCCCACCAAAGGCCCTTCTGCTCTCTCAAGGGAGAACACACAAGACCTAAGGATTACTGATCACGGAGGAGCTTCCAGCTAGAGAAGCCTCACTCCCAAGTGGCTGGTGCCTTGAGGTTTGGGTTGGAAAGTGGCCGCCGACTGCAGCAGGGAAAGAAGCGTGACAGCTTGTGACAATTTCCTCAAAGTCTCCAGCACTATTATTGTATCAGCATCAAAATAGCAAGAAAAAGTTAGTTCTATTTTAAATTGTCAGTATTAACCTAATGCTGGTGATGAATGGAGTGTTGATGATAAATGAGGTGTTTAATAAAGATGAAAGCTCTGGTAGCCTAAGAGAAAACCTCCTTTGACTTAAAGTTATCGTCTTGATAAAATTTCTATTTTATTATCCTAATCAGCAATCTTTGTTCAATGTGCTACAATCTCTATTTTTTCCACTTAGAGAAATAATTAACAACATCATAAACATATTAAAAGTAAAATGTTTATTAAAATTGCTCTGTTATCCATATTTAACTTATGTTTAGTAATGCCCCTGCCTCAAGACACGCCTCTGCCTCCAGGAGGACCTCCAAGAACTACCCATTGCTGAGAGCCTCATCCCATTTCCAAGGCCCCCAGGGAACAGACAGCCCCTCATCCTAGTCACATGTTCCTGCGTTCACAGCAGGAACATTTAACTCAGCTTAATTTAACTCAGCTTAATTTCATTTCATACGTTCTGACACCTCTTTATGCAGAGACTAAGAAATGTACTCTTTTCCATGGCAAATGTGCGGCTGGGTTGCATGCAGACACAGATGAGAAACTGAACGAAGGAAAATACATAAATCTCTCCAAATTAATCACCTCTGCATCTCTCTGCAAAGCAAAGTTTTATTTTAATGAAAGCTACTTAATGAGCGAATAGCCACTAGGCACCAGTGGGAGGAGGCCCAGCGCCTCACAGGCCGGAGCCTGACTCCAGGCAGCACACCAGGACTCACAATGTCTCCAGGCCACAGGGGAAAATTGTTGAAGAAGTCCGATTTTCTTTTTTTAAAACACAACTCTGATCCATATCCAGACACAGAATCTGACTCCCCATATGGGGTATCTGCTCCACACAATATGAAACACCAGGTTGCAATGGCCATCTTGGCCACTGAGGGACATTCTTGGGAGGAATCCCAGGCAAGGACCTTCTGGGTCCTTAGTCCTGCCTTCCTCTTAACCTTCTCATCTCAGGGCAGATCACCAGCCTCAGTCTACCCACCTCACCTTGTCCTCTACACAGAGCTGATTATGCCTCAGGAGTGGTGCTCCCTGCAGCCACCAGGAGTCCAGAGGGATGGCAAGAGGCCACCCTCCTGCAAAGGACTCTGGTTTAAAAGCACAGCTCTCGTTCATCCCTTCAAGGCCTGGTGATGTAAGCGCATCTCTGCAGTTTATAGATGAGGAAGCTGGGCTTGGGGTGGTTGGGCATCTTGCTCCACATCACACAGCTGATGAGCAAGTAGCAGCTCATCATGGTGGAGTCCTGGTTCCAGCCGTCTCCCAAGGGGAGGGGTGGGGGGTCAACGCTCCAGCCTGCTCCCAGGATGAGTGGCTACATCCCAAGCAGGAGGGGACCCAGCCTCGTGTCACTTCTGTCGGCAACTTGCAGAGGTTCTTGGGGACGGCCTGTCTCTGTCTGGGATGTGTTTTTCCATGATGTGCGGGTTTTAACCCAGGGCACTTCCAGGTATCCTGGAGCCTTCCACAGGGAAGGCTATGTCCCCTTAATCAGCGGGAATCGGCACACGCCCCCTGACCCCAGCATACTGGCGCTGACGACACCCGGGGAAACGCAGGAAACGGCTATCCATACAGGCCGGGAAGGGCCATTAATCTCTCTCCCTTGAAGGAAATGAAATCATTATGTCTGCAGCTCCAGAATCCAAAAGAACAAATTTCCTGCCAGGATAATAAATGGATTCTTTTGTACTCGCCTCGACTCCCATCACATGACCCTCCTGGCCCATTCCTCATCCAGGTGACTTGGCTGGGTAAATACCCAGAGGTTTCAGTTTCAACTTCCAAAGCGGACCAGGGAGTGGCCCACCAGAGCCCTTGGCTGTCTTCCCTTTCTGCCCTTAACCTTTCCTTCCCCAAACACCGCCCGCCAAGGTAAGCAACCCCTTCACAAACAGGAACACTCCTGCCTTCAGCCAGGAGCAGGGTTTGAAGTAACTCTGTGGAGAAGACAGACAAAGAGCCATTTTTCACCGACCAGGCATCGAGTAAGATGTACTTGGGAAACAGCAATGAATAGTAAATCTGGGCTGTAAAGCTCCCAGGGCCAGCAAGGAGCATAGAGCGACGCTCTGGAGGAAGCATGTGCACGGAACAGTGCTGGGATCAGCAGGGCTCTTGAGGGCCGCATGATAAGCAGCGGCACGGGGCTGCACTAACATTCTTCTGAACGGGGCCCCGGAGTCCTGTCCTGGCAGGTGGCAACGTGAAAGCAATGAACCACTTCACAAGGGGCTTCTATTCTGACATAACACTCAGCACCAGGCTTCAAAAATGGGTCTGTACTTGCAGAGAAAAATTATTGCTGGCTTAACACAACAGGAGCCACGGTGCCTGGAGAACAGATCCAGGGACAACCTGTCCGCTGCTCCTTGCCCTCCTGCCCCTACATCCCCGAGAAGAGGCAAGACTGAAGTAGAGAAGAAAAAGCAAGTCTGGGGCACAGGTTGGCAGCACCTCTTCCCCAAGGATGTGGCGACCTCGGACAATCTCTGCAGATGTGAAACAACTACAGCCTTCGCTCTAACCTGCACACGAAAGCCTCTGCATCCTAAGTACGGGCATGTTGGGGGCAACAGGTAGAAGCAGGGAGATGGACTAGCCCCAGTCATCTAACAGAGGCAAGAGTGTCTCCTCTGTGACCAAAAATGAGAGCTTGCTAGGCATTCCTGGACTCCACGAGAAACTATGACACGTTTAAGTGCTTTGCAGTAAAACAGTGGCTAGAAATGACATGTGTCTTGCCAGGAAAAGTAAAACTGTCCTCCTACAGAGGCAGTGTGAGCATATATATGACTGCTATAGCCTGAGATCCACTGGATTACCTCCCTTGGGCTGGCAGGGAATGAAGAAAGTGCTAGGTTATCGTGTCACTACCCACCTCAGCTTTCTGCCCCAACCAGAGAGCCTCAAAGCCACAGCAGAGGGTAAGGGACACTCCAGTATCTCTCCTCTGGCCTCTGTGTTGGAAGTTCATCATTCATACCTGCCATAGCTCTTGTCCATAGAACTGTAAACTATCTGTGTTTGTCTTCTTCATTAAAGGTGGTTCTCCAGAGCACATTTCCTGTCTCATTTATCTCTGCATCTGTAGAAAGATGGCTGGCTGGATGAATGCATGGATGGATGGATGGGTGGATGGATGGATGGATAAGCCAGATTACAAAGGCATATTATCTTCATCAACCTCACATCTTAGAGGAAGAAATGAAAGCAATAATTATAAAGCACTACTCCATGCGGGGATTATTCCAGATAACTTCTACATTTTCTCTTATGTAATTCACACACCTTATCCCAGGAAGTGAGTTTTATTTTTGACATTTTACAGATGAGAAACTAAGAACTAGTAAGGCAAGGCGCTGTACTTGAGAACCAAAGCCAGGTCTTTCTGAGTCCACATACAGCAATCAACTGGATTACCCCATCTGTCAGTAAAATCGTAGCTGCAACAAACATATGCTGGGCACCCACTGTGTTCCAGAAATGATGACATTCATTGAGGATCCAAAAACAACTCCAAAGTGGTTTCAGACAGAGCTCTTGAGTAAGTAGGGAGGGAAACCCATGCTCTCCAGTGACTCTGCAGCCAGGAAAAATCTGATCACATTAAAAAAAAAAAAATGCAACCTGGTAGAGACTCAGGGCTGAGCAAAGAGGTAAGAAGATACTCTTTTTTAATAAAAAGCAACTATAAGTTCAGTTCAGTTCAGTCACTCTGGCATGCCTGACTCTTTGTGACCCCATGGACTGCAAAATACCAGGCTTCCCTGTCCATCACCAACTCCCAGAGCTTGCTCAAACTCATGTCCATTGAGTTGGTGATGCCATCCAATCATCACCATCTCCTTCTGCCTTCAATCTTTCCCAGCATCAGGGTCTTTTCCAATGAGTCAGTTCTTCACATCAGGTGGCCAAAGTATTGGAGTTTCAGCTTCAGCATCATCCCTTCTAATGTTATTCAGGACTGATTTCCTTTAGGGTTCACTGGTTGGATCTCCTTGTAGTCCAAGGGACTCTCAAGAGTCTTCTCCAACACCACAGTTCAAAAGCATCAATTCTTTGGCACTCAGCTTTCTTTATAGTCCAGCTATCACATCCATACTTGACTACTGGAAAAACTATAGCTTTGACTAGACAGACCTTTGTTGGCAAAGTAATGTCTCTGCTTCTTAATATGCTATCTAGGTTGGTCGTAGCTTTTCTTCCAAGAAGCAAGTGCCTTTAATTTCATGGCTGCAGTCACCATCTGCAGTGATTTTTGAATCCCCCAAAATAAAGTCTGCCACTGTTTCCATTGTTTCCCCATCTATTTCCCATGAAATGATGGGATTGGATGCCATGATCTTCGTTTTCCGAATGTTGAGCTTTAAGCCAACTTTTTCACTCTCCTCTTTCACTTTCATCAAGAGGCTCTTTAGTTCTTCTTCTCTTCCTACCATAATGGTGGAGTCATCTGCATATCTGAGGTTATTGATATTTCTCCTGGCAATCTTGATTCCAGCTTGTGCTTCCTGCAGCCCAGCATTTCTCATGATGTACTCTGCATATAAGTTAAATAAGCAGGGTGACAATACACAGCCTTGACATACTCCTTTTTCTATTTGGAACCATTCTCTTGTTTCATGTCCAGTTCTAACTGTTGCTTCCTGACCCGCATACAGGTTTCTCAAGAGGCAGGTCAGGTGGCCTGGTATCCCATTTCTTTCAGAATTCTCCAGAGTTCATTGTGGTCCACACAGGCTTTGGCATAGTCAATAAGGCAGAAGCAGATGTTTCTTTGGAACTCTCTTGCTTTTTTGATGATCCAACAGATGGCAACTTGATCTCTGGTTCCTTTGCCTTTTCTAAATCTAGCTTGAACATCTGAAAGTTCACGGTTCAAGTACTACTGAAACCTGGCCTGGAGAATTTTCAGCATTACTTTGCTAGCATGTGAAATGAGTACAATTGTGTGGTAGTTTGAACATTCCTTGGCATTGCCTTTCTTTGGGACTGGAATGAAAACTGACCTTTTCCAGTCCTGTGGCCACTGCTGAGTTTTCTAAATTTGCTGGCATATTGAGAGTAGCACTTTAACAGCATCATCTTTTAGGATTTGAAATAGCTCATCTGGAATTCCATCACCTCCACCAGCTTTGTTCGTAGTGATGCTTTCTAAGGCCCACTTGACTTCACATTCCAGGATGTCTGGCTCTAGGGGAGTGATCACCCTATTGTGGTCATCCGGGTCATGAAGATATTTTTTGGTCTGAACTTTTTCACCCATACACAGATCCATCAGCAGAGAATGGAAGATGGACTGGTTCAAAGTGTTTGAGCACAACTGTCTAATCACTGAACAACCACTAAGCTACATAGATGGAGGGGCTACCCCTAGGAAACAAGACTTAAACTTAAAAACAAAAATCAAAAAATAAAAACTGAACCAACATATTGGGGGCCACACACCCCAGGGGAGACAGATTTCACAGATTTAACCCAGGCAAGTTACAAAACAGACCTATAAACAAAAACAGTAACAACAGCCTTCAAGGGGGAAAAAGATAGTATAATATATTGACCTAAACATCCAGTTTTCAATGTTTTTAAAAAATACGACACATCAAAAAACCAGGAAAGTGTGTCCTATATGCAAGGAAAAACAAACAAACAAACAAACAAACAGTCTCCCAATGTTGGAATTAGCAAAAACTTCAAAGTAGTTATTATAAATATGTTTAAAAAAATAGAGGAAATCATGTTTTAAAGTATTATGATAACTATTAATCAACAGATATTTTCACTAAGGAGACAGAAATTATAAAGAATGAATCAAATGGTAAGTCTGGAGATTAAAAAAATGCAATAACTGAAATGAGAAACTTCCTGGAGGAGCTTGACAAAAGATTCTTCAAACTGGAAAAAAAGGAAAAAAATCTGTGAACTTGAAGACAGGTTGATGGAAACTATAAGAACAAAGAAAGAAGATTTAAGTAAAAAGTAACAGAACCTCAGAAATCTGGATAACATTTAGCACACCAATACACATTTGATGAGCCTTCCAGAAGAAGAGTAAAAAGGACAAAATTTTTGAAAAATAATGGCTTAAAACTTTCTGAGTTGATGAAAAGCATTGATCTACACACAGTCAGGAAGCTTGCTGAGCCCAAAATAGGATAAGTATAAGGAGACTCACACATAAATCCATCATAGTCAGATGTTTAAACATCATAGTCAAATGTCTAAAAGATAAAGACAAGATTTTTAATCCAGCAAGAGAAAAATGATTTATCTCATACAGAGGAACATCAATATGATTAAAACCTGATTCTTTTCTGAAACAATGGAAATCCAAAGGCAGTGGAATGACATACTCAGAATATTAAAAAAAAAAAAAAAAAGGTCAAGAAAGAATTCTATATCCAGCAAAAGCAAAACTATCCTACAAAATCCCAAAGGCAAAAGACAGACATTCTCAGATAAACAAAGAGAGAATTCATTGCTGGCAAACCTGCCTCAAAAAGTTAGTAAAGGATGTCATGCAGAATGGAAGGAAATGACATCAGAAGTAACATGGAGGAAGAAATAGAAAGTGTTGGATACGGTAAATATGTGGGTTGTAATAAATGACTCCATAAACATATTTTTCCTCATGTATTCTTTCAGTGTCTTTTAAAAGTATAAGATTATATAATCATTGTAACACTGTGTCGTTGAGCTTGTCACATCTGTAGCTGGAACAGATACAACATTAACGGCATAAAGGAGATCAGGACATTACTTCAAGCAGCCTGTTAGGGTGGGGTGGGGGGATGGTAAAAGATGGAGACAGTGGGGCAGCCCTGCAGGCAGAGGAAACCGAACAGCCCAGAGTGGGCAGCCAGAAATACTACGTCTGAGGAAGAGCCAGCTGTCTGGTTGGAGGACTTAGAGGGTAGAGTTGGAAGAGTCAGCTGCAGGTAACGCCTAAGGAGGCCCAGGGAAAGCAAGTGGCTTGTGGATCTTAGTTCCCCAATTAGGAATGGAACCCAAACCAGGGCAATGAAAGTGCTGAGTCCTAAACATGGGGCCACCAGGGAACTCCTGGGTTTTGTTTTTAAGTTAGAATAACTGACCTTTCCAATCAGTGCCTTTGGAAGGGTCTTCTGGAACTGAGGTGGCACAGGTCCTGGGTGGAATGAGCCTTGACAGAGTGGGCTCTGGATGGCGCAGCGTGGAGGAGTGAGGTTCGGATCAGGAAGGTCTCCTAGGAGCCCACCCTAACGGTATGAGGTGATCTCCATGACATCCTTTTAATGTATTCTTACCCTGAGTCTCAAAGTCTCTGCAAATAAGGTCAGCAAGGTATAAAGCAGTGAGGGAAACCCTGGAGGGTGTAGAGCTCAAGTGAATAAGCAAATAGGAGAATTTAAATCAATCACTACACGACGCTAAACACTCCAAAAAGCACCTCAAATTCTCTAATTTAAGCCTAAAAGGAGATTTTATTAAACCCATTTTATAGAAGAAGAAACTAAGGACATACTGGCCCACAGCCACACAGAGAGTTCAGGGCAGAGCAGGATTCAGATGCTCACGTGCCTGACTCCCCATGCACACTGCTCCCAGACTCAGTCACTCTGTTGAGAAGGTACCCACACCAGAGTCAGCTTTTTCAATCAAACACACGGGGGAACTAAGGAGTGGAGAGCGCTTTAAGCCAGACTTGCCCATCTCCTCCCAGAAATCTCTCCTCTCACAGCCCACGAACCTGTTCAGATTCCCCAGGCAGCAAAGCATCTGGACTTAGCATTTCTCCCAGCCACCCACTCCTACACTGCCTGCATGAAAAGGAGCCCCCCCTCAGAATGCAGCCCGAAGGGCCAGCACTGCAAGGAGCTGGGACAGGACACCCACTCCTTCAAGGTGTCCAGGCTGGATCTGAACACGGCCAGGGCCGGCAGAGCACCCAACAGGGTTTTAGAGATGTCCTGACCACTTATCGCATCAGAGATCTTCCCAGAAACCATGAAAAGGCCCCAGGATGGGCCACAGCCATGCTGCAGAGCCACGAGTTCTGCCCCTTCTCAGCACACACACCCTCTCTTGGCCAGGTGGGAAGAGACGCAGCCAGAAAGGGGGGCTCTGAGAGCGTGGGAGACCAGGGAGGAGGCCTGTCCTCTGGAGGGAGCCCCAGGATGGGGTTTGAACACACCCCTCCCCCCCAACACCTGCAATCAGCAGCCTGACGACACCACAGTAACGAGCTCATCAGAAATGGGCCTAAGGGCTGTGAGCTGCCAGGGCCAACACAGTCCATCCCTGTGCCAGGAGCTTTGAGGGGGGACTCTTAAAGGGAGGTGGCTTCACATCTGCCACAGCGGTCGAGCGGGAGGTCAACTGGCATTTACAACGTGGATCAGTTCTGCACCCTGTAAAACAGCATCCAGATTACAACCCTCTCACCAACTTCATAAAATACATTTTATTGGTATTGTTATGGTTCTGACTCAAACAACTGCATAAAATTTTTCCTTCTCATGAAGTGGATGTTCGGACACACTCACTTGAAAGACAGAAACTCAATCGCCAAAGCCCATTTAATTAGGCATATGCGTTGAGAAACTATTTTTCATAGGACAAGGGCATACGTTGGCTATTTGTGGGGCTTTAATTTAGAGGTTTTTAATGCATCTGAGAGCCAAATTGATTTTATTTGGCCTGTACACCAATGTAAAGTGAAAAAAGGCATTTTTTTGTCAACATTTAAAAGTTGGGGATTACCCTAGAAAATCCAGAAGAGAAGGCAATGACCATACAGATAGATAGAGCACTCAGATGGTAAAGAATCTACCTGCAATCAGGAGACCTGAATTCTATCCCTGGGTCAGGAAGATCCCCTAGAGAAGGGAATAGCTACCCACTGCAGCATTCTTGCCTGGAGAGCTCCATGGACAGAGGAGCCTGGTGGGATACAGTCCATGGGGTCACAAACAGTTGAACACAACTGAGTGACTGTCACACACACAAGGCAGGGGCTCATCAGTTCACATGGCCCCCAGCAGGCAACTTCAGCTTATGAAGCCTGTGTGTCCCCAGCTGGCTTTTGGGCCCCTGCTTTTAGATGAACCACAAACACTTACAGCATAGTCTACCAGGCAAAGTCCTGTGCCAGGCACCATGGGAAACAGTAAGACCTTGTCCCTGAGTGCCAGTGACTGGGAGACAGACAGATAGGCAGACATACAGAAATAACTGATCCAAGAAAGAATGCGTTTCAAGCAATAAGGCAGACACCAAGCGGAGATAAAGAGATTTCTTAGGGAGAGACAGAGGACTGATGGGGTTCCCTAAAGAAAGGCCACTCTTCTGCTTTACACCAAGACCTCCTGGTGGGATGCCCCAGGGTCCCCAGTGAGCTATCAGCCCAACCCTTCCTGAGCAAATCCTCAATGAAGCAGAAGCGCACTCAACCTTTCATTTGTTTATTCACTGAAGGGTAGTCCAGGACATATAGCAGAGTCACTGGGAAGCTTTTCCACTCCCACACAAACAGGTCCCACAAACTACGGAGTCAAGCTCCCTTCCTTTGGGGGGTGTCTGGTCATGCAGACATGGAAACGACTCGCCAGATGGATCACATTACTCACTGCTATCCACTGATGCCAGGCCCTGCCCCAGGACACAGCCTCTCCCTCCAGGGCCACCTACTATACTGGTCATCCTACTTGAGCTAGACTGACATGAGGTCACAGCTCAGTCAGGGGCCCAGGATCTGGCACCCTAAGCCTTGTGCCTGGGTGTCTATGAGCAGAGTTGTTTTCAGGACATGCTCCACCCCTCTGCCTTGTAACTTAAGCATCCATCATATTCTCTTCCCCAGACTCACCCACTTCCACTCCAGCCCCACAGCAGCAGAAGCTGGTAACCCAGTCTGAACAGCCAACCACAAAGGAACAGATTCTAAAAGTATAGGTGAAACTCAGATCAGAAGTTCTATCTACAATGCAGAATTAGTTATCAGCCAATAACTCTGCTCAGTCGGTAGAGAATCTGCCTGCAAACCAGGAGACCTGAGTTTGATCCCTGGGTTGGTACAATCCCCTGGAAAAGGAAATGGCAACCCACCCCAGTGTTCTTGCCTGGGAAATCCCATAGACAGAGGAACCTGGTGGACTACTGTCAAACACAACTTACAAAGAGTCAAACACAACTTAGCGGCTATACCACCACAAATAACAAAAAGGTGAAGTCAGGGAGGTGCCCACTGAACACTGATGCCATCAGCACACACAAGGCTGCAGAATCAGGAGGCAGGAAAGACAAGTAATGTCTTGAGCCCGAAAACTCGAGTTCACAGCCTAATCCTGTGAGTTCCAGAGTGTAACTCTGCCTGTTAACGCCTCTGCATGTGTATAAAAGTAGTATCTTGGGGTTGTATACTGAGAAGCAGGGCTTCCCAGATGGCTCAGTAGTAAAGAAGCCACCTGCCAATGCAGGAGATGCAAGAAAGGCAGGTTCAATCCCTGGGTCAGGAAGATCCCCTGGAAAAGGTAATGGCAACCCACTCCAGTATTCTTGCCTGGAAAACTCCATGGCTAGAGAGCCCAGTCCATGTGGTCACCAGAGACAGATACGGCTGAGCAACTGAGCACGCATTCTAAGAAGCAAAGAAGATAACACGTATAAAGCACTTACTACACTTAGGCACCTGGCATACAGTATGCACCACATAAATATTCCTTCTCTTCCACCTGGACATTAAGTGATGATTAATGGTGGCTCAGGCGGTAAAGCAAAGAGTCGGACACGACTCAGTGACTTCTCTTCACTTCACATGTAGTTTTCACAGCTCAGTCAGGGGCCCAGGATCTGGCACCCTAAGCCTTGTGCCTGGGTGTCTATGAGCAGAGTTGTTTTCAGGACATGCTCCACCCCTCTGCCTTGTAACTTAAGCATCCATCATATTCTCTTCCCCAGGACTCACCCACTTCCACTCCAGCCCCACAGCAGCAGAAGCTGGTAACCCAGTCTGAACAGCCAACCACAAAGGAACAGATTCTAAAAGTATAGGTGAAACTCAGATCAGAAGTTCTATCTACAATGCAGAATTAGTTATCAGCCAATAACTCTGCTCAGTCGGTAGAGAATCTGCCTGCAAACCAGGAGACCTGAGTTTGATCCCTGGGTTGGTACAATCCCCTGGAAAAGGAAATGGCAACCCACCCCAGTGTTCTTGCCTGGGAAATCCCATAGACAGAGGAACCTGGTGGACTACTGTCAAACACAACTTACAAAGAGTCAAACACAACTTAGCGGCTATACCACCACAAATAACAAAAAGGTGAAGTCAGGGAGGTGCCCACTGAACACTGATGCCATCAGCACACACAAGGCTGCAGAATCAGGAGGCAGGAAAGACAAGTAATGTCTTGAGCCCGAAAACTCGAGTTCACAGCCTAATCCTGTGAGTTCCAGAGTGTAACTCTGCCTGTTAACGCCTCTGCATGTGTATAAAAGTAGTATCTTGGGGTTGTATACTGAGAAGCAGGGCTTCCCAGATGGCTCAGTAGTAAAGAAGCCACCTGCCAATGCAGGAGATGCAAGAAAGGCAGGTTCAATCCCTGGGTCAGGAAGATCCCCTGGAAAAGGTAATGGCAACCCACTCCAGTATTCTTGCCTGGAAAACTCCATGGCTAGAGAGCCCAGTCCATGTGGTCACCAGAGACAGATACGGCTGAGCAACTGAGCACGCATTCTAAGAAGCAAAGAAGATAACACGTATAAAGCACTTACTACACTTAGGCACCTGGCATACAGTATGCACCACATAAATATTCCTTCTCTTCCACCTGGACATTAAGTGATGATTAATGGTGGCTCAGGCGGTAAAGCAAAGAGTCGGACACGACTCAGTGACTTCTCTTCACTTCACATGTAGTTTAAAAACTGATCTACTTGAACATGTTCCAGACTACATCTAATTATTGTGTTCTTGGTGTTGTTTTTTTTTTAATAGAATCTGCCTAGGAGTAGAAAGTTCCCCTTTATTTTCTAGCTTCAAAATTGCATGCGAGAAAGCGGCCCTCTTTTTAAATATACACTTATCTTGTAATTAGGGTACAACACCACCAGGTGGCGGTGGTTGGTTGCTCAGGCCTCATTAAGCTAGAAGGGCACATGATTTGTCTTAGATCCAGTTACAACCATGAATTCTCCAGATATTAAATTTCAAAGAGCCAGAAAGGCTACATGTGATTGATTAGAAGATTCTATTAAGTGAAGGTTTTTTGTTTTGCTTTTATTTTTTTTTAATACTTTATTCTATGTTACAATACTGTATTGGTTTCGCCAGACATTGACCCGAATCACCCACAGGTGTACACGATCTCCCAGCTAAGCAATTATTTTCCCATGACTTTCAAGTATACCATGAAGTTTTAAATGTGGGCAAGACTAGATGACAGACACTAGGAAGAACTGATTGACCAACAGGGTAACAACATTTTAGCATAAACTTCTAGGAGATTCTTAGGAAGAAGCATCCAGGTGATGTCTCCAAGAACCAAAATAAGCCCAGGAAAACTATGAGAGGGCAAAAAGGCTGGGGCAGGAAGGAAGCCACAGTTTCCCTTTGGCTCTGCTCCTAACACTCTCGAGACTCTGGCCAGATCATCTAACATTTCAGTTTCCTCAACTGTAATAGGAGGAAATGATCTCCTGTGGCTCCCCTGACCTCAGCCCCAACAAATCTTCCATCTTTTTTTGCAACATCTCCCTATTCCCAGTCTGGGTCCTACATGGTGCTAACAATTTTCTCCACGTGAAAGCAGAACTCAGGCCACAATCTCAGGAGGCCAGCTGCATTTTCAAGCTACAAGAAACCTGGGCATGAGGGTGCTTCATGCTGGGGAGAAGAGCAAGGCCAAAGCAGGGTCCAGGACAAGAGCTACCTAAAACCTGGAGCAAAATCCCACTCAATCAAAGCCCTTGGTCTGTGTTCCCCATCACATGAATGAGCTACTCTTTTCCCCACTTTCTTTCTAAATTTTCCTTGTATGGAAACTGGTAAAAGTTCCACCAAACAGCCCTAAACACCCAAGTCGTATCAGCTAATTCTCAATCTTCAGAGACCAGAGGAGAGCTTTCTTTAGGATTTTGTTCCTTTGATAAAGCCATGATTTTATAGATTCAAGCTACCCTGGGTTGGAAAGATCCTCTGGAGGAGGGCATGACAACCCACTCTAGTATTCTTGCCTGGAGAATTCCCATGGACAGAGGGCTACAGTGTCTGGGGTCACAAAGAATCGGACACAACTGAGCAACTAAGCACATCGTGGCCTAAACAAGCTCCAGGCCAAAATACTCTCTCTACTCACCGTGAGGGGCCAGCCCTGAGGGCGTCATGTCCCACCAGCCCCACTTCATGGGGGCTCCAGCAAGGTCTGCACAGGAAGACTGGTTACCCACTCATCTGCCGTGTCCCAGGGAAGCCAGAGTCTTCTGCAAAGCAGCCTGAGGCCTTGGTGTTCATCCTTAAGTTTATATCAACAACATCTACATCCATGTGAACCAATGATGACAGTCAGAGATCCTTTAGAAGTAAATTAGATTTTTAAAACATCTATTTCTGAAAAAAATTAACCCCAATTTTTAAAACATTCATTTGCTTTCTATAACAAAAAAGATATGCTAAAGCTCAAACATATAATCACAGAATAGAGAACATGTCTTTTAGTTATGGGGTGTTTGAGAGAATAGATTATTTTAATCTTTTTAAAAGAAACGTTTTACAAATAAGTCTCAATATGCCCCTAACACACTGGTTCCTAGGATTCCCTTAGGTGAGCTGGGGTCACTGTTTCTTTGCAGGGACACCCTGACATCCAGCCTTGTAGACAACTAGCTACTCTCCCTTTTCAATATCAGCTTTATGAGTCAGAGCTTAGGGTGGACGAGTTCAGAGAGATAGATTCGCTGATGAGTAATTTCAACTAGTTAAAGTTGGAGAAGGAAATGGCAACCCACTCCAGTGTTCTTGCCTGGAGAATCCCAGGGACGGGGGGAGCCTGGTGGGCTGCCATCTATGGGGTCACACAGAGTCGGACACAACTGAAGTGACTTAGCAGCAGCAGCAGCAAAGTAGTTTACCTCAAGTGCTCAGAATATTAAAATGATAAACCAATCTTTTAAATAACAGTACCCTCTTCTATAGCTGAAGAAACAGTATTTTCTTTCTTTAGACAAATCTATTCGAGATTAGTCACTTGAGATTTGGAAAGGCAGGCGAGCTCAGATTTCTTTTCCGGCCAATGAATTAACAGGAAGAAGAAGGTAAGCGGCTGCATAATGAAGACATTAACTTTCTTATCTTGATTAAACTTGGGCTGATTCATATTTACAGTTTTTTTAAAGCCCATGTTTAATATTTATAACCAGAATACTAACAATGCATGTAGATGTTTTTGTTAAAATGTGCTATTGTTGAAGGTAAATATTCATAAATATGCAGCTTTAATCAAGGAAAATAGTTTGACGGTCTGTTATTTTGGCTGTACTTTATTTGCCTAATAAAGTATCATTTTTTAAAAATGCACCAAATGTATATCATACCTCTGTTAGATTGGAGATGGTTTGCCTCTTAATTTACAAAGATCTGCTTCGATTTGTGTTTAATGAAAATACTGAAAGACTACTACATTTTCAAATGCAAAATTAAAAATAGAAAAATGAAGCAATTCTTTAAACACACCTTTTAAAAAAGCTGTATCTGACTGATGAGAAACAAGGAGCTAAAATCCATTAGTAAAATTTACTTTTTAATTGAAAAGAGTGAGTATAATAGATGTTGAAATCATGCTTTGCATTGACCATTGCTGTCAAATCAACCTGAGAACAAAGGGAGACCATCTTTGGGGGGTGCTCAATGTGGCCAGTGCCCAGAGGGACCAGGGCAGCTGGGCCGGGCAGGGCCCAGTGGGCAGCCCTCCCTGGAGCTTGGGAGGGGGTGTCCCACCCCTTCTGTCTCCAGCCAGCCTGTGCATCAACCTCTGCCTTCAGAGGAAATGCCCACAGAAGCTCCAAATCATTGACTCTAACCCAACCTTTCACGAAAACCTTATTTATGGTAAGCTTGCCAACTCTCAGCAGAGTGCTGGTCAGTTCTGTGTCCCATGCAGCAGCCTCCAACCTGTGGCCAAAGGAGCCCACAGGCCAGGTCGACAGCAGCCTCAGAGTTCTGGTGAAAGAGATGATGGTGCAGCGGCAAAGAGTGGCTGGAGCCCCGGGGAGCCTGGGAAACCCTGACTCCACTTTCCGGCCCTCCCTCCCCAGACAAGCCCTTCCCTTTACAGAGCTGTCCACGAGGCTCAGGGGCCTGTCAGCCAGCCTCATGGTCTATCCCACCTGACTGGATGAATTAGGTGCAAGGACAGAAAGAACACAGGCTTTGAAGCTAGACAGTCCAGGACTGGATTCAGCTCTCACCGTTTCCACTCGCCTTGGTCATGTGGCCTCACCTCCCCAGACCTCCAGGACCTCATCTATAGAGAGTTGTGGTCAAAATTCAAGGAAATGCAGGTAAAGACGCCAGCCCAGTGTCTGGCTGCACTCAGCATCAGTAATGTTTACACATACACTCTTGTGTTCTCATGAGCAACCTTCCACAGAGCTGGAAGCAGCCTTCACAAGGGCTGGAATCTGGAATCTACCAGCATTCAATGCTGTCTGGCCCAGAGAAGGGGAAGGGCCTCCGATGTCCTGGCCCCAGCCCCTCAGGGATGGACTTGGTTTCTCCAGGGTCCCCAGCACCACACGCCAGCACCTCTTAGCTCAAGCAGGGGCCCAGCCAAGGGACCACCCCCAGGAGTGGCACACCTGCACAGGTGTCAGCACGCTTCACCTGGCCTCTGACAGAATCAAGAAACGGATGCCCAGACACCTTGTGGAAGCCAAGAGAGCAGGCTGCCAACCCACTCTGCACGTGTCCAGCCAGCCAACCGTGAGAGAGTATCTCTAAATTACCCCCTGCTCACCTGACTGAGGAAGTAGCATTTGTTTTTATTTTCTAGGACAGACAGTCAATCAGTCGTATGTGACAGAAATAAAGATAAATACTATCCATTGAACTTTAAATCAAAATGCTAATCCCAGCTGACTTCTCTGTCAAGGTCTGACATTGAAGTAATTCAGCAGGCTTTGATTATGCCCAAAATTAATGCTCTGTTGGAGACTATGTCTATTAATCACAGATTCTGATGGCATGTTCATGCTTCTCCACTGGGTGACATCCCAAACTGTCCTGGTGGCCAGGAGACCTTTAGCTGGGTGTCCTCAGCTGACATATTATAAGGGAACATCCAAACAGGAGGATCCAGAAAGACCACTTGATATTTACATAGTGAAAAGGCTCAAAGGGTAGGGTCATCCCTAAGAAGAAGCTAGAAGGTGTCACGTTCTGAGCATAAAATGATAGCAAAGCATTATTCTATCTTCACTAAGGACCAACCTAGAGAGGTTTAGGGTGGCAAACTGAGTTCAGTAGAAAAGGACCCAGAAGTGAGCGCACACACAGATTCCCAAATAATCAGCAAACGCATCACAAACCACTGTATTAAGTCGAGTTTGGTTTGTGTGAGAAAAACAGAGCTCTCGTCTCCAGAGGTCTGCTAGAAGGGATGGTTAGAGATCCAGGTTGTAACACCAAGTACTCATTCCATCTCCATAAAACCCAACCCCTAAATCTCCCATCAGTCTGAACCTCTCCACGTGTATCTATTGATCACTCACTGTGTATCAGGCTCTTGTCCAGGCATTTGGGATATGTCTGAACAAAAGTAAGATCTGCATTCTAGGGGATGAGGTGAGCCCTCTGGCCAGGCCTTCTCATCCCTGCCTAGAATGACATGGAAGCCTTCGAGTTGGCCTTTTCCTTCTCTCTTAGCAGCCTCCCATCCATCACCCACACAACAGCAAGAGCAACTTTCTTAAATGTAAACTTGAGCCAAATCTTTCAGTGGTTTCCCTGCTTAAGACTGAGAGTCCATACTTCTTAACAGGCTCTTGGGCAGGCCTCCATAAACCTCCTCTGCTTATCCCTCCAAATTCAACTCACTTTTTTTTTTTTTTTTAATGGCTGCGCTGGGTCTTTGTTGTAGCACATGGGCTCGGGCTGGCTGCCCCATGGCATGCGGAATCTTCCTGAGCCAGGAATTAAACCTGTGTCCCCCTGAAACCACTGGACCACCACAGAAGTCCTCAACTCACTTGCGAAATATGGGCAGATGGGAGCAGCTCAGTACACACAGTGCTGGTCAGCCCTGGCCAGCTGCTGGCTGTCCATCTCCACTCCACATCTCTGCTCTTCACTCTTGAAAAGCCTCCTCCAGCTTCAAGACTCAGCTTCAGGGCAGCTCCTCCCGCTGCCCTCAGGCTTAGCCAGCCCTAGTACTCGACCTCCCAGCACACTGGGCCTCCATCAGTCCCGCACCCACTGCCCGAGGCAGCTGCTCTCCGCTCATCTCTCCCACAAGACTGAATTCCATTTAGCCCGAAACAGTGCTTTCTACATTTTGTAGTCCCAGCAGTGTCTGAACATACTAGGTGCTCAATGAAAATTTACTACCCTGAACCAATCATACCATAAAACTTAACCACCCTTTAGTACATTGTTTCCATGGAAAAATTGTGTCCCAAGTCCTGCCTGGCCTGTCGAGAACATGGCTTGCCCACTCGACACAGGTCCGTTCAGCACACTCTATAATGTGCTGGCCTTGCCATCAAACCAGAGGGCCTGGGTGGGGAGTTCTAGGGGCTTCTGACAGATAAAAGCTGGAGCATCTAGCTGAGTTTGCCTCTGTGGCCTCATGGGGAATGAGGGCCCCAAAGAAGCCCAAGGTGGTTTCTGCCAGATGTTGGCACAAAGGATGTGGGGTCAGATCACTTCAAGTGTACATGTGGTAGCTCAACTCTGACCTGTAAAAAGTCAAAGCTCTCTCCAAGGAAAAAAAAACTCATTTATAAGGGACTTAAAACAAACTATCATTAGTGGTCATTACTAAGACATACCCAACATGAGTATCTTCTAGGAGCCAGAGCCACATTAGCCATCAAATACGCTGGCCTACAGGACTAGAATGGAGAAGACGATGGCACCCCACTCCAGTACTCTTGCCTGGAAAATCCCATGGATGGAGGAGCCTGGTAGGCTGCAGTCCATGGGGTTGTGAAGAGTCGGACATGACTGAGCGACTTCACTTTCACTTTTCACTTTCATGCATTGGAGAAGGAAATGGCAACCCACTCCAGTGTTCTTGCCTAGAGAATCCCAGG
>SJYC01063689.1:0-25813 GCA_006408675.1 Madoqua kirkii
TGTTGGACACGACTGAGGAACGCAGCAGCAGCAGCACAGGACTAGAAAGTTCATGCCTTGCAGTCCTTCTCTGGCCCTTCTGATTATGTCAAGAAGGAAGTTTCAAGAAGAGACTGTGTCTCATTAGCACCTCTCCACCACTCATTAAGTTCACTTTTTACAGATCATGAACAGGTTTCAGAAATCAAAGTCAAAGGCTGGAGTTCAATAACAACAGTGCCATGGTCCTTACGTTGACGTCACCTGCAATTTGTGAAAAATGAGACTGTTGTACCCTTGAGATTGAGGGAATCAACTTTCCTTCTTGAAATACATTTATTCAAGGTTTTAAGTGAATGGATTTAGGAAACACATTAAATCTATACAAGCACATAAGGGGTGTGGGGGAGTCACAGCAGTGACCTCAGACGGCTGGAGCTGGAGACAGAAGGGGCCTCAGATTAACAGGGCAAATTCTCAGGAGCTACGATGACTCAGGGGCTTCCCAGGAGGCACTAGTGGTAAAGAACCCGCCTGCCAATACAAGAGACAAAAGAGACACAGGTTCGATCCCTGAGTCGGGAAGATCCCCTGCAGGAGGGCATGGCCACCCACTCCAGTTTGCTTGCCTGAAGAACTCCAGGGATAGAGGAGCCTGGCAGACACAAGTCCATTGGGTCGCAAAGGTTGGAAACAAATGAGCAACTGAGAGCATACACACACACACGAAGGTTAGCTTGGGGATGAAGAGTCAGTTCCGCTGTAGGGAAAACATCCTTGCGGAAACAGAGGCAGCCCACAGGAACTACTCTGGAGACCTGTCAGACCATGTCAGACCGGAAGGATAGGCCTGCTGCTTGTTTTGAAGAGACCTGAACCAGTCAGTTAATGTGGGGGAATAAAACGAGAAAAGAAAGGTGGGATGCAGTGGGACATGGTCCTAGAGCATTTTCTGGAGTCTGAATCGATCTGCTCAGCTGTGGGGTCAGGCATTTGGCCTAGAACTGCAGGGTCAGGTTCCAGCTCAACAGACCATAGCTTCTCTCATGAGAACTTAAAACTTGCGGGCCCATTCCTGGTCTCCCCGCCGCTCCTGCAACCTCGAGGGAAGAATGGAAGTCACTCTGGTCGGTGCTTTCAGAGCTCTGAGGAGCTGCCTGCCTGGACGGGACACTCGATCTCAGTTATGCCAGTGAGGAGCCCTTGTATGACACATCTTCTTCCCAGAGGAATTTCTCTATTAGAAGATGTTAGGAACAATACTCTGGTGGTGGACGCCACTCACTTGACATGAATAGGAAGTCACTATCCATTTCAGGAAAGCAGGGAGAGCTGATCGAAGTCACGAGGATGTCTGCCCACTGCCCACCTTCCCACCTTTGCTGTCTGAGTGCTTGCTGACTTCTGAGGGGAAAGAGGATATATTCCACGCCTCTTCCCTTGCTTCTGGTGGGTCGCTGGCAATCTCTAGCATCGCTCGGTTCACAGATGCCTCATCCCGATCCCGGCCCTCAAGTCCACATAAAACTGTCCCCAGGCACATGGATCATCCAGACTTTCCCTCTTGATAAGGACACCAGTCATACTAGATTAGGGCCGCATGGCCACGCTACTCCAAATGACCTCAACTCGATTTAATTATATCTATGACTCCCCATTTCCAATAAGGGCACACTCTGGGGTACTGGGGGTTAGGAATTCAACATGTGTTTGAGATGGGAGGTGTAATTCAACCCATGATGAGTGTATAATGCAGTTCTTTATATTAAATATGGTTCCTATAGGTCTAAAGTCATTTCATTATTAAAGTTGTTGTTGGTTTATTTTTTTTAAGAGAAATGTAAAGGAGTTCTGAGAAGGATTGAAGAGCAGGTGTGCTGGAGAGAACAACACTGCTGAGGAGTCTCTCAGAGCCCAGAGTTATAACAGCCCAGCAGGGAGACTGCTGCCACGAGGCATGTGAGGGAGGCAACCTTCCCAAGTCCCAGTGTCCCCCGGAAAAAGAGGGCCTCCCACTCCCCACCCCTGAGGTGAAAGACTCATTCACAAATAGGGTCAAGAGTACAAACTAATTTTTTTTTTTCCATCAAAACAAGCATGCAGCAGGCACGCTTGTCCTAGCATCTCAATAGATGCTCATGGTGGTTAATTAGGAGAATGTTGCTGAACAAAGACAACTAAATAATTGTGTGCTTCATAGAATTTTATTCCACAGCTAGTATCTCTTAAAAATAGCACCCACCATATGAGAGTTTTTCATTCATTCAAATTATGTCTGAGAAACAGCACATCTCTACAGCAATATTTCATTGACTGCAGGAAGAAAGGGGCTCTGGGAGATGGTAGGTGCTCCCCAGAGTGTCCCCACGAGCTGGGTGATGGAGACTCCTGCTCAGACCTCCCCCTTTAAGCCTCCAGAGAAGGGACACAGGGCCATCCTGCATGGCCGACCCCAGGGTTCTGTCACCTGTCATACTATTTATTCCTCTGCAGTATGGAAAATATTGAGGTGGCACCATCCTAACCAGAAATTTCACATCCCAGAGAAGATCATTAGCCAATCCGGGGACCACACACTGACTCAGCATCCATGTGTGCCCAGGACTGTGCTGGCCAGTCTCTAGGAAGGTCCATCAGATCCTGTCCATGACCCTCAGCCTCTTCCTGGCTGGGGACAGCCTGTGGTCCCCCACAGTCATTCCCCAGCGTAAATGCCTTGTTGGACCACCCTGGAAAACCACAAAGAGTGGAAACAGCACTAGAGAGGGCACAAGAGAGATTCTCTGCTTCTATCTATGCCACTAACCCACTGCACGACCCTAATTCAGCGTCTCAGGGTCTCAGAATTGACTGAGTCAGACGCTGGGAATTAATGCATTTTCAGGTACAGTGGTCCAACTGGAGACTAAGCCTCCAAAATGTTCTAATGGACCAGGAATAGAACGAGGACAACAACCTCCCAGGCCAAAATACCCCCATGTGTTTGCATTCCAGGTGGCTGGCTGTCTACCAGACTTCTCGTGACGGCACTGCATTCAGACTCAGAGGCATCACTGGTCTAGTGATGCCCCAGGATCTTTTTTGCTCCCATTCAACGCCATTAGTTTAGCCTCTGTTTCTTTGCTGCAGTAATTTTTTCACTAACTATTCACGGAAAGCCCATGAATTTTGCACGTTTATTCCAAGTTGGACATTATCTCTCTTCTTGAAAACTATCCAAAGTGGCAAGCAGATGTCTTTCCTCAGTGGGTTATCAAGGAAGAGACAGCAGGAATCCAGATCACAGGCCCTCAAGGGAGGAAGCTTCTGGAAGCCAGGCAGTCAAGGAGGCTTCCTCGGTCCCAGAAGGCAGGAAACAGGCCAACCTCCTGGAGATTCAAATGGGAAGGGCAAAAAACAGGATCAGGAAACAAGTGTCAGCAAAGAGATGCTGGCAGGACAGGCACTGCCCATCTGAGGAGCAGCCCAGACGAGCACAATGCCTATTTTCCGCCAGTCAGCACCCACTCCTCCTACTTTTCATAACTGTCCATGGTCTCTGTTTGCAGTTTCAGAGTGCCCCTTTAGAGTGCCCACCCTTTAGAGTACCCCAACTCGTGCGCCTTCAGTTGCCCAAGGGAAAGCGTCATCTATGCCCATCAGTGAACTGCAGCCCCTGGGCATGGTGATCAGTTCAGGGATGAGCATGTGACCTAGGTCGGCATCAACCAGAATGACTCCCAGGACCTGTGCAGGAACTTCCAAGAAGTGAATCTCCCTGTTGGTGTTGTATCAGGACAACAGACCTACTGATGGTGATGGGAGAACATGCGGCCAACCCAGAGGAAATGGGACCAAAAGACAGGCAGACACTTAGTCACGCGTCACCCACTGCACCCAGTCACACCTAAACCGGCACCACAACATACTCGAACTGCAGGGGTAAGGCATGTGTATGTGTGTCTACATGTATTGATTTTGCTTCCTGTCACTCAAAACTGAAATAGTTGGAATGGATGTAGCCATCAGCTCAGGCTGGAGAGAAGACAAAGTACTAAACTAGAGTGTTAGATTAACCTGGTCTCTGATCCCAGCACTGCCACATGTTAGCTGGATGAGTTAGAATAAGCCACTGACTTCAACAAGCCTGTTTCCTCATCTACAAAATGGACATAATAATTCATGGACTGATGTATGTGAAAGCACAGGCTCCTTGAATATTGGCAGAATCTGTGGCATTTGTGCTTGATGCTGTGGGAGACACTGAAGCACTCTGGACAGAGAATGCACTCTACGGGAAAAGTGCCTTATGGTCATTATCCTGACTCTGTACCAGCAGATGTACAGAGGCCAGGGGCACTGGAAGCCCACTGTCTGACAGTGGGGAAGAGGCAGCAAAGGCCACTGGCCCAGTGTTGGATACAGAGAGCAGAGGCCTCTCCCACATGGATCACACTGCCCAGTGCCGAAAAATAAGTTACTTGCACCTCCACGGCCTCTTCCCTGTAAAATAAATAACCCCTGCCCCTTTTCTCCAGGAAGATGTTGAGAATTAATGATGAGCTCTACAAACTACTTGGTAGCCCCTGCAGAAAGCCGCTGTATGGCAATAAGGGGGTGATTAATTTCTTCTCTTTAAATGTCTCAGTATCATTTGCCAAAACGATGATTTATTATTTAGACAACTTTATATTTCCAAGGGGCTTTAAAATCATTTATAGTGGAGAATGAAATAAAAATGATTAGGGCCCTGAAAAACAGGGGTAGGGAGGAAACACAGCAGAAAGTGGGGGTTATTCATCCAGAAGCAGAGAAGGCAGGTGAAGGGCACAGCAAGAACTGTCAGCTGTATGGAGAACACTGCCCCCGAGGAGAGGCCTGCCTATCCTCCCTGCATGAGAGGGAAAGACATGGGAAGAGAGATGCACTGCACCCCAGCTTCCAGAGGCTAGACATCAAGGTGACAATGGGAAGCTGGGGAGCGTGTGGAGAAGGGAACCCTCCTCCGCTGTCAGTGCGAGTGTAAGTGAGGCACCACTATGGAGAACAATATGGAGGCTTCTCAGAAAATCAAAAATAGAACTACCATATGACTGAGCAACTCTACTCCTGGGCAAATAGCCAAACAAAAAGACAAACCAAAAAGATACACGCAGCCCCGTGTTTACAGCAGCACTATTCACAATAAGCCAAGACATGGTAGCAACCTAATTCCCATAGACAGATGAATAGATAAAGACATGGTACATATAAACAATGGAATACTACTCAGCCCTAAAAAAGAATGAAATAATTGCATTTGCAGCAACGTGGATGCAATTAGAGATTATCATACTAAGGGAAGTAAGTTAGAAAGAAAAAGATGATTACCATATGGAATCTAAATATGACACAAATGAACCTATCTATGAAATGAAAACAGATTCACAGACATAGAAAACAAGCCTGTGGTTGCCAAGGGGGAGTGGGTTGCAGCAGGGGTGGAGCTTGCAGGGCAAGAGACTGGGGTCAGCAGATGTGAGTGTTCATAGGGAGAGAGTGGACAAACAACACGGTCCTACTACAAAGCACAGAGAACTATATTCAATATTCTAGGATAAGCCATAATGGAAAATAATATTTTAAAAGAATATATATTATATAATATATATCAATCTGAAGCACTTTGCTGTATAGCAGAAATTAACACAACATCATAAGTCAACTATACGTCAATAAAAAAATATTTGAACAATGACAACAGGAAGAACTTCCTAAATATATGCTCATTCTAAGCACCACATCTAAAAATGTGTTCATTGCCTTTTACAATATAATGTTATCTGTGGGGAAATACCATACGGAAACACAATGCAGATGCAGTCAAAGAAAGGCATCTGCAAGGAATGAGAGGACAAATAAAGGAGGAGTAAACTGAGAGTGAGAAGGCAAACGTAATTCTTCTTTAAGGAAGAAAAAGGTAAAAGCAGTGAACACTGTATCCCATGGGCCAACCCATGGGGGAAGGTGGGAGCAGAAGCTATTCACACACAGAGGAAGCACTGATGTCTACTGGAGGGTGATGGACTGAGTAAGAACCACCAACTTGAACTTCTTTCCTGATGAAAGTTTTCCTAAGCCACTAAATCATGCTGTGTCTCGATTTCAGTAAAGCGCTTCATGAAATGGTGCATCAGATGGAGAAGCAGAGGCCAAGACAAGTACAAATTGGTGGATTCACAGCTGGCAGAATAATAGTACCCAAAGAGGGCCCCCTGGAAGCAGCATCTCCTGTGAGACTTCACAGGCTCCGTGCTCTCTGGCATTTTTATCAACGGCTTGGAAGAAACTCTGCAAAGGGACATTCATCCAATTGCTGGGAGACTCAGCCAAAACCAACCAGATAAAATGAACGGTCCTGCATGCTGAGGTTCAAAACCATCCCATCGGAGCTGGAGCAGATCCGGCCTCACTGGCATGTTAAACTGCAGATGAACGGCCAGGCTCCTGGAGCTGACTGACAGCGGATCCCCACGCTTCCCACACACCCTCCTTACATCAGGATTCACCCACAGGCTGGCCACTGACTGTCTTCTGGTTTTGAAGGTCAGAGGCCTTGCACATTAGAGCTAGTCACCTGCATGACTGTCATCTCTGAGCCTGGACTATCTGAGTTTCATCTCACACGACAAATTCAAATCATTGAGTGTCCCTGTGAGTACTGTGTGTAACAGTTGCCGTCGAAATGGAGCAGCTGGTGATGATGATACTTCATTTTATGCCACAATTCTTCAGGTTGGCTGGGCTCAGCAGGGTAGTTCTCACTGAGGGTCACGCAAGAGCTGCAGTCTAATGTTGGCAGGTTCCATGGTCACCTCTACCAAGCTTGACGCTCAAATGACTGGAAGAACACCTGGAACCCCCCCCCCATGTGGCTTCCCCACATGGCTTGGGCATCTTACAACATGGCAACTGGGTTCCCAGCATGAGCATCCTAACAGCTAGAGTTCCCAGACATCCAGGTGGAAGCTGCAAGATACTGATGACCTAGCGTTGGAAGGTCCATCACTTCTGCCACATTTTATCGGTGCTGAAACTCACTGAAACCAGCCCAGACTCCAGGGAAGGGGAATTTGATTCTGTGCTGGTACAGTCCCACTGCCAAAGAGCATGTGGGATGGAAGATGTTGTTGTAGCCCTCCTTGAACAATATACTCAGCTACAGCTTTTAACAACATGGAGCACTGTGATGAGAATGACTGCAACTGGCAAAAGGATCCAGGGCTCTCAGGTCACAAGGTTGGAACTCCAGACCTAGTGCCTTTCAGCCCCAGCATATTCAGCATCTGGGCTTAACCTCCCAGTCTCCTTCCAGAAACCCACTTGCCTCCCAGTACTTGACCCCCAATTGGCCCTTCTCCACTGTCATCCCCAGCCTGCTATGCCATGTCCGCAGGAATTACTGCCCTCCCTATGCTGGGTACACAAGGAACCAACCATCACTCAGCCAACCGCAATACCCCAGGATTACAAAACAGAAAACAAGAAAAGAAAAATTAAAAAGTATTGTCCTTTTAGCAAACAGTCAAAGACAACTTTTAGAGAAATCAAATTTGGTTTTGGTAATTCTGTGACTTTGCAAGCAGAAGCATTCAGTGGTTTATCAAGTCCCCTGTATTGGCTTGTCTTTGCTCTGAAGATCAGTGTATCTCCCTTGGAGAAAGCTGATGCTAGGAGAGGGTGGGTGGCAGGCCTGCACAGCTGTGCTAATGGATCATATTTTACACCCTCTCTGCCGCGGCTTCCCATGCTCCTGTCTGCTTGTCTCTCTGCTGAGCCAGGCATCTGTCTGTGACAGCACAACCTGTTGCCACAAAAAGTGATGCTATCCCCAACTTCTGACTTCAGGCAATAACATGTCTTTGGATTTACAGTTTCCTGCGGGGCCTCAGTTTGGGTCTTCCCATGGTTAGTGGTCAATGGGAACCTTACTAGCTTTTAGAATATTCATCAGATTCCTTACCACCAATGGCCTCAGGGGAATAGGAGAAAGAATCCTACCTGTGGCGATGGCGGGGAGGCGGGGGGGGCAGAAAGTGGCTCTGGTGTTACCTTAGCCAAGCTGCGCCTTAGTTTCTCTATCTGTAAAATGAAAAGGAAGATGCTTAGCCTTTGGGGTTACCTGCCACAGAGCCTGCAGGAAGGCAGACACTCAACAGGCAAGCCCTCTCTTTCCCAAGACCTCAGAGCTCTGTTTTAAAGAACCTGTGTGGCCTGAATCAGTAGGAATCCTGGCAGATACTGAGGACTGGCAATGGAGGCTAGAAATTCTGAGCATCTGAGAAGACCAAAATGCCACTAACTCTGTGCCCTTTTGCCCTCTCTCCCTTTTTCTCTATCCTCACTTTCTGCTTCCCCAGGGTTCTGCAAGGTCTTTCTGCCCAGAAGGGGCCCAGTGAAGCAGGAGAAGCTTATCCTCAGCTGCACCCATCTCCTCCTCTTTCTAGCTCCTTTCCTCCTCCTTCACCACTTCCTTCCTTCCCACACTCCATAATCCAGAGCCTGACCCTCCTTTAGTCCAGGAAGACCCGCCTTCCATCATTCCAAGGCACTCACCTGGGCAGCCCCATCCGGGAAGAACCCACCCTGCAGGCAGCTTTGAATGGAGGTGCAGGCTCTGCTCAGGGCTCCCTTATGCCCCCAGCAGGCATAGCCTGGTCTCCCTGGGACACCTTGCTCCTTCCAGTCCCCGAGTCCTGGGTGACCTCCTGCTCCCATCTGATTCTCCCTTGTATAAGCTCCACTCCACTTCTTTCATTAAGCCCACTGCTCACAGAAGACAGCTCTCATCTGGGAGAGCTTCCTCTGCAGTTGTATTCTGGAAGCTTCTCTCTGACTTTACTTTCTCCTCCAAGGAGGCAGGTGAGTCATTTGCATCAGTTCATCATTTCTCCTGAGAGACTTAATGACTTTTAAGCAAAAAAAATTAATTGAGAGGCCACAGACCCAGGCCTTTCAACCCAGTGCTGGGTGCTCGGGGGTACAGGGAATTGGGAAGCTGGTTGGTCCCACTGGGGGACAAGGGATGGCCCAGTGCCCCCGATCAAGGGCACTTCTGTTCCTCCCTAGCTGGATGGGAGGCCAGAGTGCAGGTCTTGCTGAGTCTGGCCCTGAGGTGGACAGTCTAGCTGCCTTTTTGCCAAGTCAACCTCCCACACAGCTCGCCGATCCCCAGCACCCTGCCAGCAATACTGAGAAGGACACAAATTTCTTCCAAGGTGATTGAAAACAATCTTTATTTTCTTTTTCTTTTTTTTGAAAGCAGCAAAATCTGCTATGTAGAAACAGAAGGGTCCTTGATGTAACTAATCTGTCATCTTTGCAAAATGAGGCAAAATAAAAAAAAGGAACATGCTTTGGTGAGGGGTGGCTCACTAGAGCAAGGTGGGGAGAAGGTAGAAAGGTTCTGTTCACACACGCTATGGAATATCTTACAATTTTAAATAAGAATCACAGGTGTTCCTGAAGTGTCAGGACCAGGTTCTGACTTTAGGGGGCCAATTCTTTTGCAAGAGGAATGAGAAAGGGAAGCATATACGCTGGCTACTGCTCCCACCCCACCAGCCTGCACACACCATCAGCCTGACATCTCAGCTCACCTGCAGCCAGTGTCAAGGGTGAGAGACGCCAGTGGTCTGGCAAGTCTAGGCTAGGAGGGTGTCTGTGGAGTTTGCCCATGTCTGGGGACAGCCCTGAAGTCTCCTGTGTGGGGACATGGCTAGTGGGGACCAGGAGTTGTGTGGCCAGGAGACTGTGTTCCAGGCAGGAGGGGAGTGAGGGGGAAAGGGTGTATGTCTGCCAGCTGAAGCAATCCTTTACACAGGGACCCAAGTACCCAGCAAAGCACAAAGATCCCCTGAGCTTCCACATCAGTTCCCAAACTGGTAACACCCTGTTAGCCCTGCCTATCCCATTTTAACACTGTCTTTACCTGTCCATTTACTCTATGTTCTCCTGGAGATGATGCCTTGGAGGGGGGTGCTCTATTCTTAGCTTGTGGCCCCCAATTTCTGACTGCCAGAGATGCAGTTTCAATCCCTGAGTTGGGAAGATCCCCTGGAGAAGGAGATGGTAACCCAGTCCGATATTCTTGCCAGGAAAATCCCACGGACAGAGAAGCCTGGTGGATTATATACAGTCCATGGGGTCGCAAAGAGTCGGACACGACTGAGCGACTAAGCACACACACAACCTAGCCCCTTGCCTCCAACTGTCCCAAACACAGGGAGAAAAGGGACACTCAGAAAGGCTGGACCCCAGCGGCAGGAAGGACAAATCATGCCAGCTGCCCCCAGCCCCCAGCCCCACCATCCCTGCCCTAGCCTTGTTCTCAGAAAGAGAAGCACTGTTTCTGTCTACATCAGAACTTCTCCTGCCCGAGAATCCTTAGAGAAAGAGACAGATGTCCACCTTGGAACATCACAGGGCTTGCCCCCATCGCCTCTGATTTGGGAATGTCTGCCTCCTTCTGAATTTAGTCTTGGGCTACACAATCCAGCCTTCAAGTATTTTAGGTTTTTTAATTTCACATTTTATCTTGTCCACTTGGCCTTTTACCGTTTTTTCACAGTAATTGTTATCACTATCTTTTATCTTTACTTCAACTTTTTTCACTTGCACTAATTCTTTCTGGCAATTAGTTCCTTGGTTTTACCATTTTACTATCATTTTTAGAATTTCATATCTTCTTAATTCTAATACTTTTTCTTCATTTTAAAAATCGGTCCTTCCGCTGAAGGCTTATCTGATCTCTCTGCTCCTATTTCCCAGCCGCGGGAGCAGCCAGCCGGCATGCAGAGGTTCAGAGGTGGGCAGGCGGGAGTGCCAGGAGAAAAGGAGGCAGCGGGCGGGGGGTTGGGGCTGTCTCTTATACACATCTCCATGGGCCAACCCATGGGGGAAGGTGGGAGCAGAAGCTATTCACACACAGAGGAAGCACTGATGTCTACTGGAGGGTGATGGACTGAGTAAGAACCACCAACTTGAACTTCTTTCCTGATGAAAGTTTTCCTAAGCCACTAAATCATGCTGTGTCTCGATTTCAGTAAAGCGCTTCATGAAATGGTGCATCAGATGGAGAAGCAGAGGCCAAGACAAGTACAAATTGGTGGATTCACAGCTGGCAGAATAATAGTACCCAAAGAGGGCCCCCTGGAAGCAGCATCTCCTGTGGGACTTCACAGGCTCCGTGCTCTCTGGCATTTTTATCAACGGCTTGGAAGAAACTCTGCAAAGGGACATTCATCCAATTGCTGGGAGACTCAGCCAAAACCAACCAGATAAAATGGGGGGTTGGGGAGGGCGGGCACACTGTGGACGGTCAGACACACATAAATAAATGAAAAGCAACTACCGAGAAGTGCTGGTGAAGAAGCGCTTGGGCCCTGGTCTCCTGTCTCTAAGTGGAATCACCTGGGTCACTTTTGGCCTGTGTCAGAGAGCTCAGCCCCCGTGATCTGAAATGTTACCCCTAAGCATCTCCTCCGCTACATCAAGGTAGCCAGCTGCCAGTCTAAGGGGAGGCTCACTGGAAGGATGGAGGGAAGGAAGGAAAGGAAGAGGGAGGGACAAAGGGAGGGAGGAGTATTCTGAGCCTCCTGGTGGACAAGCCTCCCCGGAACAGGGAGACGTTGCCCCTGTCCCCAGACCACAGAAAGGCCGTGGTACAGCGGCAGGCACATGGCCACCTGCTCTCTACATCTGAGCCTCTTCCCAGATGGATGCTTACTCCATTTCCCAGGTCCTGTCCAGCTGGACCACGAGAGCAGAGGCAGTGAGGTGTCACCTCCAGGCTGGGAAGGTAAGAACGGGTGGACTCCTCCTCCACCAGCACCAGTCCCGCCACTGGCCTCCGGGGACTGTGATTCGAGGAGGAAACACACATTTATCTCGTCAGCTAACAGGTTTGGAGTCAGCTGTTATGGCAATTAGCGGACACCGGCCAAATCAGACACTGTCACCGGAGGTGTCCATCTGTCCTCGAGCTGTGCCCACCCCGGTGAGGCTCAGAGCAGGAGGTGGGGAAGGCAAGGCCAGACTGGAGATGGAGGTGAGAGTGTCTGTTACACGGAAAGGCAGGAGCTCGGGGCAGGGCAGCCGCCTTGCCCACAAACAGGAGGGTGTGAGCCGCTGCGGGAGGCAGGATATGGGTTCAGCTTCTCCAAGCAGAACCTCCAGGCTGCAGCCTTGAAGGAGGAGGGGAAAGAAGGACGCATCTACTGAGTACCCACTACTCACCCAGCACTGCACCAGGCACTGGACATGTGTCATGTCACTCCCTACTGAAGCCTCTACAAGGGGGTCTTACTCATTCCCATTTTACAGAGGAGTTAACTGTCCAGGGCTTTCTGGGACAGAGCATCTTACGTGCAGCAGCTCCAATTCCTACTCAATAACCTTTCTGCTTAGAGGGCAGGAGGTTGGACCCCATCGACCCCAAATGAAAACAGGGACACAGTCTTTGAGACCACCCAGCACATACCACTGCACCTCCCTCCGGGTGGGAATCCTGTCTGCCAGCCCCCTGTGCAAAGCACCGAGGCTCAGATAGGAGGACCCAGCCCCAGCCCTCAACGTCCAGGAAAAGGAGGGACACACACCCAAGGGAAAACTCCAATTTACCATGGAAATGGTAAGGCAGAGGTGTGTGTCTGCCTCCCCACCTTGCATTCACCGTGTTCAGTTCGGAGCTCACCTCTTCCACCTCTCCTGTTTGGTACCCCACATACAGACCCATTTATACCCTGCTCAGACAGCCCTCTCTGAGCCAGTGCTGCCCCTAAGCATCCTTTGGTGTCTGAAGATTAAATGCGCCCCACCTCCTACTCCACCCTGTTTCCAGCCAGGCGACCTGTTCTCTTCTGCCCCTCGGCCTCTGCTCAGCCCCCTATTTGCTCTAAAACACAGTCCTGTGAGAGGAGAGGCCAGACGGGTGGAAGACTCCTGGGGGACCATATCACTGTCCCCAGTCGCAAGGACCCACCACGGTCAGGTCACACATCAGAAGCCAAGACATCCCCCACACCTTCTGCGTCAGGGACTTCTCATCTCATTACTCCAGAGTTGAACACAAGTTTCTCACCTGTGGAGTGTTGTTCAAAGAAAAGTAAAATCTACCACAATGGTTTGGCAATCATCCAGAAATGTGAGGTGGTCATCTGGGGGAACATCTGTAGTGCCTGGTTATGCCTTTCCTTTCCACATCCTTCCTCTCCATGTGGCCCTTGGCAGAGTCAGGGGCACAGATAGCCCCACAAGCTCAGGTGAGCCAGGAATGGGGCAGAGAGGGACCCTTGAGGGACACTTGAGGAGTAGATGGGTGGGAGCTCAGCCCTGGGACCTGGAGAGGTATCTGTGAACCAGGCTAGATGTGAAGGCAAGCCCCTGCCTGTCACCCTGCCCTCCCATCCTCTGCTAGGTGGTGGGGTCTTAGACTTAGTCCCCACCTTAGAGATGACCACTTGGTCCCCAGAATCAACTGCACCCACTGTTATGGTAGAGGCGGCCTGCATCTCCAGAGGTGGGCCAGTTCTAGACAGAGCATCTCATGTGCAGCGGCTACAATTCCTACTCAATAACCTCTTTCTGGAGACCTTAGAGGGCAGGAGGGTGGACCCCATCAACCCCATTAGACGGGCTAAGGTGACTTTCCCTGGTTACGGCAGCCAGTCCTCTGCCTCCAGTACCACACCTCTGCTGTTGAAGCACACCTTCAGTGTGAGGCCAAGGAGGGGCCCCGCGTGGACCCTCCACCAAGACAGGGAAATGAGTGCCAGCCGGTACAACTAGAACCCACCAACACATCCACCTCCAGCTCCAGTGCTCTTTCTAGCTGAGCCAAGAGCCACACTGGCCGTAAGTCCAAGAGGAGAGCATCAGGGCGTCCAGTCTTTAAGGGATGAAAGTACTGTGCAAACTCCAGAGCGGCCAGATGAACATTCCACACTGAGGACAGCAAGTGCAGGGGCGCGCTCTCCAGCACCCCCAGTTCCCAGGACCACAGAGAGAGAGGGCGAGGCAGACTGAGACCCTCACACTACGTTTTAAAACTTTTTTATTTATAGAAACAGGCAGCCAGCCCACAGGCTAGAGCTTGAAGATTTGATTTTTTTTAATTGCATTAAAATATTTACCTTGGTTCCTGAGTTTTTGGTGCCCCTTTAAATTTTGCATGCCTCACTCCTCTGATCCTAGCCCCAGTACTGTGCTTCCCTTCCCCTGAATCCTGGTCTAGCAAGAAGAAATCCTGCAGACAGGATGGGAAAGGGAACAGTGGGCCACAGGCTCTCTCCTTACTTCCCGGGGCTGCAGGATCTTCACCCAGACGCGCTCACTGGGGGTTAGTGACACGGGAAGCCCTGCGGCCGTGATTCCTGGTTGTGACGTCAGCTACTTAACCTCACCCCAGCACACACACCTGTGTATCAACTTTCCAGAGACAACTGGGGCCGACAGGACAGAACCACACACCAGCAATGTAAGGTCCACACAAGGTCTTAGTCGGCAGGCTAAAGACTTAGGGATCAGCTTGCTGGAGGAGGTGGCCTGGAGGTCTGCACTAAACAAAAAGAGACATTCTGAAGAAGTGACAATCCTAACAGCTAAGCAGGTTACCTCATTTATCTTTCACCACAATCTGAAGAGGTAAGGGGTGCCATCCCCACTTACCAGATGAGCACACCAGGCTTAGCGAGGTAAGTAGCCCAGGGTCAGAGATGGAACTCCAATTCAGGCTTGTCTGACTACAGCATTCTCCTAAAGTGCTCCAGAAAGCAAAGCAAAATAATTCTATCTGTTAAGGAAGCAATTTGGGGGAAAAAAAAAAAACTTAAAGACAAGAGATCAAGGGTTAGGTGCAGAAGGTACGGAGGCTCCATCACTTACCTGTTACTGCACTGTGCTGAGTCTCAACTCCCAACCGCCTCTACACCTCAAAAAATATGTGCTGATAAATAAACATAGTAAAATACTCAACAATTGTTGAAACTGGGTGGTCAGCTATGGATGTTCACTGCACTATGATTTTTCTTTACTTTCAGAAATATTCATAATAAATTGGGAAAAAAATAAAACGTCCACAGGTCAAAACTGATATATGACCCCATCAAAAAAGTCCCTGGCATGAAAATAGCTGAATTAAAAATAGCTACATCAGACAGCTGCAGCAACCCTCTCGTGGGGTTTTGAGAATATAAATTGGTTCAGCCTTTTTGGAGGGTAACTTGCAACATCCATCAAACTTTTAAACAGGACACATTTTATAAAAGCTCTTTATTTTCAAATAATAGCAATTACACAAGAAAGTATCATGAATAGACCCCCATGTAGCCTGACCCTGAGATACCAATTTTTAATGTTTTGCCACATTTGTTTTTTATTCTCTCTAAACATGTATTTTAGAGTATGAGAATATAATTGATTCCATATATGCTTCTGCATTACGTATACACTTATTACAGGACACACACACACTCGTTTGCTTGTTTTCTTCCTGAGTCATCTGAGAACAAGGAGCATACATGAAGAGAAAAAGGATATTCTCTTAAATGTGCACATGTGTGCTAAGTCGCTCAGTCGTGTCCAGCCCTTTGCAGCCCTGTGGACCATAGCCCGCCAGGATCCTCTGTCCACGGGATTCACCAGGCAAGAATCCTGGAGTGGGCTGCCATGCCCTCCTCCAGGGGATTGTCCCGTGCCAGGGACTGAACCCATGACTGCTGCAGCTCCTGCCTCACAGGTGGGTTCTTTACCACTAAGCCAGACCACAATACAGTTGCTAAATTTGGAAATTTTAACATTGTGATGATATTTTTATCTAATGAGACCGTTTCCCTTAATTTGGGAGTTCATTGTCAATTCTTCAAATACCATGATTTAGAACAATTTCTTTGCCAGGGTATAGTAAAGGATCATGTGTTATATTTACTTGTCATGTCTCTTTGGTCTTCAGCAATCTGGAGAAATTCCTTTTTTTAAAAATGCTCAAAAAATTATTTGTTAAATTGTTTAAAGAGGCTACTTCCCTGATGCCTTAAAGCCTAGGGCTCGGGTTGAGGCAGATCTGAATTCAGTCCTTTCGAGGCAGGGCCTGAGACTGTGCATTTCCCGTAAGCTCCCAGGTAAGGCCCACGCGCTGGCTCGCATACCACATGCTGAGTATGAGGTCAGAGAAGACAGCTGTGAGAACTGCTCCAGACCACTGCAAAAAGCATCCTGGATTCCCCGAGATGAAGCATGTTGGCAGTGCCAGCTAGGCCTAGGATTCAGGATGCAGCATAGATGGGAAGCCCTTCCCCACAGGAACATCTCCTGGGCTTTCCGGAGCCAGGAGATCCAAGACAGAGGGGCACAAGTCACAGCAACGGGCTTCTCTGAGGTTCTCCAGCCCAGATGATTTTGGACCAGGGAAGGGCAAGCCTGCTAGAAGGGAGTTTTATATCTAAACGCCTGCTTCTTCTACAAGCACAAACCCTACTTCCTTCAATCCTGGTTACCCTGGCCACTCCATCTCTCTGTCCTCTGATCTCCAACAGCACCGGTCCCCTGGCTGAGCCACTGAGCACTCAGTGGCTGCACTGCTCTTCCATGTACTTGCATTTCCTTTCCCCGTGCTAGGCCTCCACCTCTGTTGCCTCTGCCGTGACACGCACCCCACCACTTTCCATCTCCACATGTTCAAGGTACAGGTTACCCCTAGGCTTCCTGTAATACAGGTCCTTTCAGTGGTGGCTCCTTGTCTGAACCGTCTTTGGTCTCTCCATCCAGCCCCAGCTGTGCCAGTCTTGTCTTCACAATTAGATCTGGGTTCCTACGCTACTGTTGCTTTGAGTCTGGTTTTATGTCACGGTGGCACCAGCGTCAGCCCTCCCTGAGCGACCCTGAGCAATGTGATAGGGACACAGTCCATCAGCCACTCATCCATCCATCGTTTACCAAGTTCCTCCCTTGTGCCAGGTCCTGGGCTGGATTCTGGGGGACCCTCGAGACCCTCACTCTGCCCAGAGTCAGAAATGATTCAGGGTCAGCTGCATCCTTGCTCATGGGCACAAGAGGTGCTTGTGAGATGTGACACAGGGCCCAGCCATGCCTGTCGATTCTTGATGACACCGCGGCGGGCCTCTACATCCTTGTCATGTGTCACCGCCTCCATGATTACTGTGATCACTGATCATCATCATGCAAATAACAGCAAACGCGGCTGAAGCGCCCGCATCATCCCCGGTGTTGAGAAGCCTGAGGAATCCTGCATCTGTCATCTACAGTTCAGAAATGAGCCAAAGGCATGACCTATGGCTTGAATGCAGCACAAACCAGTGGATCTGGGAAGCCTCTCAAGAGCCGGACCAGGAGAGAGGTGATGGACCACCTGGGTGCCCTATCGCTGGGCCCAACCTGAGACCAGGTGTCCTGAGCAGCGCCACACAGCCTTCAGAGGGCAGCCTGTGACGAGGAATCACACCTTTGCCCGTAGGAAGGAAACTCCAAAAGATGCCTGTAATAAGACCACCCTGGAGAAGCAGGACACTTGGGGGTCTCTGCCTGTTTCTGCCACCACCACCACAGAGGCCTAGGTCCTTCTACAATACTGGGCAGGGGCAGGGCATGGACCCTCCCTGCAGAGACAAGCGTGGCACTTACAGACGACACACAGGAAATTAGCACAGGGAGACAGAATCCCGGGTCACCTGAACTGTGGTTTCCTGCAGAGGCTCACACATTCTCACGGCAGAGACCACTCTCCAAAGTTCTGGCTCTGATCTAGGAATGCACTTCTTCCCTGATAACTGACAGCCATCCTTGTTGAGAAGATCATGGACCCCTGGCCCACCTCCAGCAATGAGACCCAGCAGGTACCAACCTTCTCTGCACATGACAGCAAACACAGTGGTCAGGTGAGAGTGGGGGAGAAGCTCCCCTGGAACCTCCAATCAACCATATACATGGAAAGAGGCCCAAAACAGAAAGCCCAATCACACACACACACACACACACACACACATACACACACACACACCCAACTAAAGGTCTGAACATCATTTCATCAAAGAGTATGTATGAATGGCCAAGAAGCATGTGACAAGTACAACATTAATAAACAATGCAAATGAAAACCATGGGATGCTGTCATACACTCCCCACAATGGTTAAAATTTGAAAGACTGACAGTAACAACTGCTGGTGAGGATGCTGGTGAGGAACTCTCATACGTAGCTGATGGAATGCAGAACGTCTGAAAAACACATAAATTCACACTTATCATTATCATCCAACAATTCCATGCTCAGGTATTTACACAAGAGAAACAAAAACCTATTTTTCATCTTGTGTCTTCACAAAGACACATAATCCGTGGTCCAGGGGAGGACCTCCTAGACCAGGAGCTTTATACATAAAAGCCAAAAACTAGAAACTAGAAGAAAATAGAGATCACCTATTAAATGCATAAACTGTGTGTGTGTGTGTGTGTGTGTGTGTGTGTGTGTGCACATACACACACACATATGTAGATGTCCATGGGGTCACAAAGAATCGGACACGACCGAGTGACTAGGCACAGCACATATATATATATATATATATATATATTCATTCGATTGAACACTACTCAGCAATAAAAAGGAAGGAACCGCAGATGTGGGACCACAGGGATGAATCTGAAATGCAAGCACTGAGTGAAAGAAGCCAGACAGGAAAAGACAACATATTCTGTGACTCCATTTGTACGAACTTCTAGCAAAGGTAAAACTGTAAAGGCAGAAATCAGATCAGTGCTCGCCAAAGGCCAAGGAGAGAGGGACAGAGGCAGGGGACGGCAGAAGGGCACAGCAGGGTGATGAAGATGCTCTATACCATGTTTGTATGGGGGCTACATGCCCACATTCATCGGTCAAGTCTCATGGCATCATACACTTAAACTTGGTGAATGTTACTGTGTGGAAATCATATCTCAAGAAAGCTTATTTATCTAAAAAAATGGACCCAAACTCAAGAAACCGTTTTCAGATCTGGGGAACTCGGGACTGATATTCACTAAGTGTGGGCTGGCACAACCATGCTTGTTAAAATACTGAAAGCCTTCCACACTTACTGGTAAACCACCACCGCTTGAGGTTTCCAGTTACCCTTCTATTCCCAGGCCTTCACTGGGCCCCTGAGACCACCCCAGGACCTGACAACTCAAGGCAACACCAGACAGCAGAGGATCTCCCAGGCAAGCTAAGGTGGACAGCATTCTGACTGGCCGGTGCCACTCCTGATAAAAGCTACATGGAAAAACAAAAGATGTCAAGTTGCGCTCTAACTCAGCAGAAGGCTAGCTCATTTCCTGCCAGGCTTATTTTGTTTAGGTCGTGCTTTCTGAACAGGGGTGCCAAGTGATTCTTGGAGGAAGGTGCAGAGTGAAAAATTTTAGCCATTACAATCATCGGTGGCCCCTCAAAGGGCATCAATATGTAAAGAGATGGACAGTCTCTCCAGGTATGAATATTTCACAGGGTATGGTACTGGGTGATCGGGGAAAATTATCTACAAAGGCTCCTGGGGAGTGAGGGGTGGGAGGACACAGAGAATAAGGCTGAGAAATACTGGTCAGATGCAGAACAGAGACCACCCTGACGCCACAGAGGCAGCCCAGTGCCTGCACGGAACTCCTATCTGATGGTTTTCCCTGTGCAGTGGGTGCCCACCCTTGCACAGTGAGGCAGTGCCGTGAGTCAGAGGATACGTCCCATCATGACAAAGCCAGTCACTCATTCTCCATCCTCGGAAAGGCTTTAAACCAACACAACTCAGCAGTTTCCCTAGAACTCCGGCAGCCAGCAGCCAGCCTAGCCCATCAGGATGGCCTCACGACCACATACAAAGCTCCACAGGGTGCCAAGCACAAACCCAAGGGTTCCCACCCCTTTCCTCTGGACAGATTTGCTTCTCAAGCCCCTGATGGCAGAACTGCACGCAGCTCTTAGGGGGCTTTCTGCGGCATGAAATGAGGAAGACCACCTCCAGGTGAGCAGAAATTAAGCGCAGTCTCTGAGTCCTGCTTCGTCAGGCTCAGCTGGGCCCCAGATCCCCTGTACAAGGCTGGCTTGTGCACTTAGACGTTATGACAATACTATAATTGTTCTTTCAGTCTTTTCCGGATATTTAATAACAACGTGAAGTGGGAGTCGCAAAGGTCAGCCCTGCTGTAGAACGAGCTTTGTTCTCATTGTCCTTTTCTGAATAGCATCTTCCATTTGCCAGCTGCTCCGTGCCAGTGAGCCCTGGTGGAGGAGGCCTGGTGCTGCGAGAAAAGTGGCGCCACTGACTGGTGCGGAGCATTCTGATTTGCTAACCAGTGCCCGGGCCACCGTCTATCCACGCTACCTGCATAAATACACACACGAGCGCATGCATGCACAGACACACCAACACACGAGCACGCGGCGCTTCCCCTCACTCCTCCAGCGCGACCCACAGCTACAAGCCCAGGAATGGAAAGAATGCCGACCACCAAGATCAGAGAAACAGGTGATGTACACATGCAGCATATTCATTTGGGCAATTACTCTTTCTGGTTAGGTGGGAAATATAAAGCTCCTAGGATTTCAGAAGAGTCTTATATCTATGTTTGGTTTTTTATATTTCTTTTTTTTTTATTCTTTCTTTCAGTGCATTCCTAAAGCTCACAATAGTTGGCAAATGGGAGTCAGTCCCTCTTACAGTCTGTGACAGCAGTGCCTGAGCTCCCACCACGCCACCTCGGCATGTCCAGATGCCTGTCCCATGCTGTCATTTCACCTCTCTGAGCCTCAGCAGCCAGGTCTACAAAATGGAACAAACCCACTGTCTGTCTGAATACAAGACACTTTTCCAATGGAACGTACAGACTATTGGGAGCCTTTCAAGAACCAGGGTCTTCTTAGAGATCTGCGTGTCAGATGGGGTAAAAGGGGAACCGCATTGTAATTCAGAACCCATCCACTGTTGTCAGTGAATGTCTCTTGCGTCTGGGCAGGGCTCGGTTTGGGAACTCAGGTACCATAAAAGAGGGTGATGTAGCCCTGGCAGTCTGTGTCAGAGAGCAGCTTTGTACCTAATCCAGAGAGTATGATAGTTGCTAAGGAACCATTGAGATGCAAATGAACCGGCAAATACTTAGCAGCAAGATATCAGAAAAGGGTGGGGAGGGGACGCCTTGAACAAGTTAGTCAGGTGAGTGAAAGGAAAATTACTTTCTTCTGATTGGAAAAAGAAAACCACAGGTTTTCGTGCGCAGCGGCAGCACTGTGCTACTGCGTTTGAAAAGGAAAAAACTGAACTGTTCTTGTTCTGCTCGGCTGAGAGAAGAGGAAAGTTAGAGCTAAGAACAGGGAACCTGCAAGGGCAAATGGAGTCTTCCTCTGGTGAACTCTAAGCAGATTTCAGATACCTCTCTCCCAAAAGAGAAAGAGACATCTAAGGTGTGACGAAAGAGGTCTGAAAGGACACTGAAGACCTGCCATCGTTATGCAAGTCTCAAAACCCAGACAAAAAGTACACAGAAAACTAAATGTGCTACTGACATGAAATGGAAATTTCTGGCGAAACTAAGCCATGATTGGGAGTGGGGGAAAGTAAGGGGAAATGGGCCTCTTACCAGGTATCTATGAATCGCATTTCTTTCCTTCTTGCTCTGCACTGAACATTCAATTTAAATGCAATGATTAGGTTAGGATGTGGTGGCATCTGTGTTGGAACCCAGAGACACAGTGAGAAGCATGGCTCCTCACTCATATATTTTTTTCATTTTGTCCCCAAAAGGAGCCCTCCTTTTTCAAGAGTCTAATTGAGATGCTCTAGTCTTAAACTCATTTTGCCGTCAATCAAATACCCCTTTCTGTCTGCCTGTTCATCACTTCGAATTTGATCTTAATGCTCAGGGATAAAGAAAATATCCTCAGCCAGAAAGAAACTGTTGGCTCAGCCATCTCCAGGTTGCCCTTCCTGGGTTCTCACTTTTCTATCACCTACAGTTTCCCCAGCTTTTCCTACAACTTCACCCAGGATCATCACAGCTACAGCAGCCTCCTTCTGCCCCCAAAGTCCATGTTCTTTCCTTTCCTGCAGACCAGCTCTCTTATGTTCCAACGATGCGAGAAGGTTGAATGGCTATGGGAGGATGCTGCCCTGTCTAGCACCCACTCCCACTACTTCCAGTAACAGCACCCTGACGTTTCTGGGGGGAGCTAGCCCTCCCCATCTCTGGCCTGGTGGCTCTGGTGGGTCTGGGCTACCCCCTCCCCCTAGCTCTGGGGATGGGTAATGTGCCCCAAGGCTGCCCAACAAGTGCATTTCAACACACTGGTGACAGAGCCTGGTTCATGGAGAGACTTAGGACCCAAGGGAGCCGAGGAGGCAAAGCTTCCAGGGCCTCTGCTAGAGCCACTGGGAGTGAGAATACATCACTCTGCCAAAATTTCCAGAGGGCATGAGTCTGAGCTGCCAGCAGCCACGTGAGTATCTAGCGGGAGAGCTGTTGGAGGATAAAGTCAAGGTAAATGGCTGAGCTGATTATTCTCCACAGCCCCTCCAGGCCCATTCTCCAGCTCGCTTTGCACTCTTCTGAGGCTCAGGAGACTGACTTCCATGGACCAGGCCATCTTGTCCTCTGTCTTCTTGTTGGGCTCACTCAACGGAGGTCCTGGCAGGCGATGAGAAAGTGGAGGAGAAAGAGTTCCAGGACTACATCGCCCCTCTCTACGCCCATGCACGCCTCTGTTCAGGACTACAGCTCCTGCCCCCAGGGCCCTCTCCTAGTACAGGCCTGACCAGGTCCTGACGGCACCTCCTACTGCCACTTCTGGCCTTAGGAAGCTATCACTTCCCACTATTGCCAGATCCTGGGTACACCCAATCCTGTTTGGTTCCCTTGTTGTCCTCTGCTTAGCTGCATAGTCATGTCCGACTCTTTGTTGTCCCCATGGACTTTAGCCTACCAGGCTCCTCTGTCCATAGGGATTCTCCAGGCAAGAATATTGGAGGAGGTTGCCATGACCTCCTCCAGGGAGTCTTTGATCCAGGGATCAAACCCAGGTCTCCTGCATTGCAGGCAGATTCTTTACTATCTGAGCCACCAGGAAAGCTCAAGAATACTGGAGTGGGTAGCCTATCCCTTCTCCAGGGGATCTTCCCAACCCAGGAATCGAATCAGGGTCTCCTGCATTGCAGGTGGATTCTTCACCAGCTGAGCTACCAGGGGAAGCCCATTTAATTCCCTTAACTCTGGTCACACCTCTGAAAGAGAGTCTCTTCACTGAACTCTCCTCAACTAACCCTTTGAGAATACCACCTGTGTTCTGCCCAGAACTTGGCTGACACAAACAGAAAGCCAAGGAATGAAGAAAGGAAGACTGAGCCTTAATATAGCCTTGGTGCCCCGGATACAGTCACAACCTGAGTCCCAAAATATCCAAGAAAACAAAGGCCAGTAATCACTCCTTAACCTTTGCTCTCCTCCATCCATCTCTACAACTGAACACATGGCTAACAAAACAGGTAAAGCCCTTCATGGAGAGCTCTAGTGGTCCACCATCATGAAAAGGAAGACAGGAACGATGATCAGCATTGGTTTCTCATCCCAACCCACTCCCATTTCTGTCTGACAAATGTCTACCTGTCCCCCAAGGAGGACGTGTCTCTGTCTCTTACACACACAATCCTGCCTCAAATCCTTCCCACTGGAAGTACGATCCTCTCCTTTGGTTTCTCCTAGCAGCTGATGTGTAACTGTTATGCCACAGCTAGCAGACTCCATCACACCTCCTGCGACAGCCTGTAGTCTGCACAGCTCTGTCTTCCCCACCAAAGTGTTAACCAGTGAGCTCCTGGAAAGAAAGGCTGTGTCTTCTTGAACTTCATGTTTTCAGCTTCAAGTACATTTCTCAGTAAATGTGCTCAGCAAATGTGCTCTGTATCAGTATTTATGAACCTGGCGGCTCCCAAGCGGTCAGTTCTGTCCTGCAGCTCCCATTCCCCATCTGCCTCTTGTAGAATTTGGGCTCTCATCTCTGGGAGCAGCGTGGCCCTCCTTGGACACTCTGGGATGGGGCTGTATCATCCTTCAAGGCTTGGTTCAGCCTGGCTGGAAAGAACTGCTTGATCAAGCCAAATGTATCTCCCATGCAGAGTAAAGCTAGCCTGCTTGGCAAGACCACCCTTCATGTATTCACAGAGAGGCCTTCCTTCCCTCCACTACCCTCTCCTCTCATTCTCAGTTGCCCAAGCCTGCATCCATCACATCACCCTGTTTATTCCCTTCATAGTGAAAGTGAAAGTGAAGTCGCTCAGTCGTGTCTGACTCTTTGCGACTCCATGGACTACAGCCTACCAGGCTCCTCCCTCCATGGGATTCTCCAGGCAAGAGTACTGGAGTGGGTTGCCATTTCCTTCTCCAAGGGATCTTCCCAACCCAGGGATCGAACCCGGGTCTCCTGCATTCAAGGCAGACGCTTTAACCTCTGAGCCACCAGGGAAGTACTTTCCTGAGATTATGCTCTCGATTATTTTTCTTCTTAACGACCATCTGTCCCGCCACTAGGATGCTCCCAAGGGCTGTGTTCCCCTTCATCGCTCCCTGTTTTATGCATACTGCCTGGCACACAGTAGGAAACCGACAAATAATTGCTAGAAGTTGAATGACTGAGACATTTCTTCTCCCCATCCCTAACCTCCCTCAAGCTCTCTCTGCTGCTGCTGCTGCTAAGTCGCTTCAGTCATGTCCGACTCTGTGCGACCCCACAGGCATCAGCCCACCAGGGTCCTCCGTCCATGGGATTTTCCAGGCAAGAGTACTGGAGTGGGGTGCCACTGCCTTCTCTGCAAGTTCTCTCTAGTCTTCTCTCAACCATTTTTCTTTCACTACTTCTCCTAGGATATTTTGGCTATCAATTGCTACATAACAGACCAATCCAAAACCCAGTCATTTTAAACATGACAAGATCTATTTTGTTCACAAATCTATAATTTGGATAGGGCTCAATGAGGAAAGCCTGTCTCTTCCCACTCAGAGTCAGCAGGAATGACTGGAAAGATGGGGGCTGCAACCATCTGAACACTCCCTTGCGCAGAAGTCTGGCATGTGATGCTGGCAGTGGGCTGGAACCAGAGCTAGGGCTGTGGCTGGACCATCTACAAGTGGTCCCTCCAGGTTGCTTGGGCTTCCTCACAATATGGTGGCTGAGTCACAAGGGCAAACATCCGTCACATAAGAGAGAGCCACAGAAAAGCTGCAGTACCATTTCTGAACTCACCTCCAGGGTCATGCAAGATCACTTCTGCCACAGTCTATTCATTAGAGTCAGAAGGCCAACCCGTATTGAAGGATAAGAATTAGGTTTCATGTTTTGATGAAAAGAGTAGAAAAACTTGCATACATTTTCAACTCCCACAAAGGACATGATTTCAGGGGGTTTTGTGTGTGTTCTGCTGATTTTCCTTTCTTTGTACTCATTAATACGACATATATTTATTGCTGTCACCTATGTGCCATATGGGGGGGATACCATGACAGTTAAGCTGGAGCCCCAGCCAGCAGGGGCTCACAGAGCTATGGGGCACCCAGACAAATCAACACATAATTACAGACCAGGGACTGGGCTCCCACTGAGGGAAGCAGAGATAGGTGTGGTGGGAACCAGCTGGCTACCTCATCCAGTGCGGGGCTGGGATGAAGGCTTCCCAGAGGAGGCGAAATGTGGCAAATTCAAAAGAAAAACTTAAAGTCAGCCAAGAAAAGATCAGTGACAAACACAACACAGACACACCACGCTGGTACAGACTCATAGGTGACAGGAGCAGA
>SJYC01063690.1:0-83602 GCA_006408675.1 Madoqua kirkii
AAATGTGGCAAATTCAAAAGAAAAACTTAAAGTCAGCCAAGAAAAGATCAGTGACAAACACAACACAGACACACCACGCTGGTACAGACTCATAGGTGCACAGGAGCAGAAGGCTCAGTTAGGCCTCTGCACATAGAGGGGGAAAGAAAAGGGGGACGCCAAGGTGTGTGTGCCTGAGCCGGCCTGGAGCAGGGAAGACAGAGCAGCAGGCCATGATGGAAGCGGGGAAAGGTGGGGAAAGGAGGACCCAGACTGTAAAAGGCCTCACATCAAGAAGGCGCTGGAAGAGGCTCACGCATACCCCAGCCAGGATAAACCCAAACAGCACAGTATGTGGTCTGACACCCAAAGTATGGTCTGCCAGTGCCCAACATGGGCCACTGGGTGCCTGCCCACAACTCAGTGAGTGTTCTGACACTAAGACCCTCTTCCTCGCCCTGAAGCTTACAGCCTGCCCCCTCACCCCCAGTTCATCCGGACCACCTGCGGAAGGGCTGAGCATCCCTGGATGGCCCACCCTCCAGCCCCTCCCAGGGAGGCTCCTCCCTTCGTTTTCACTCTTCCAAGCTCACCACCGGGCTCAGCCTCAGCATCAATGAGAAAGCCAAGGGCAAAGGTCCCACCTTGATGTGCTGGAAAAATAGCGAGAGGAAAACAACAGAACAGTTAACTGCAGGGCCCAGCTGCCTCTCACAGATGAGGCATTTCCTCTGCCACCCTGTCGATGAAGCTGCTGCTGTTATTCCCAGTCCTTCTGCTCAGCCCTGTCCACAGGCATGGCCCCAGGGGGACCAAGCACTGTCCAATGAGACTAGGACACTCAGGGGTTTCTCTCCCTCCTCCTCCTACACATCCATCTATGCTCAAACCTGATGCTAAACCCCTGCGTCCTCCCCTGATGTGAGTCTGCACCTGTCCAGATGGGCAGGAGCTGCCAGAGCTCTGGAAGTAACATGGCCCCAAGCAGGGTGGGGTGCACAGGGCAGAAACCAGGGCAGCTCCCAAAGGAGAACACAGGCAGCTGGCCCTCCGTCTAGAAGGCAGGCCCGTGGTGGGAGCTCCAGGAGGCCCACAGCAACCCAGTCCCCCCGCACACCCCCACCACCACAGCCCAGCACAGATGCCCAGCAGCCACCATCTAAGTAGAACACAAAGACGTGAGCCAGACGGATGTGCAGCAAAGAGAAGGCCACTAATGACCACAGCAGGGGTCTGACTGGTGGGAGAACATGGAGAAGGCCATGTACAAACAGGAAAGTGCAAACGGAGAAGGGAAACGGTTTTCCTCTAGCTGGAGCACAGGTCGAGCAGGTCCAGAGAGCAAGAAGAAAGCCTGGCCAAGGGGACCAGGATACTCTCCAGCCTTGGACCAGGATACTCTCCAGTACTTTGGACATGACCTGGCAGGACAGTGAATAAACAGCTGGTGCTTAATAAATGCTCCCTGCTTTTATTCATGAGTAAGCAACGTTCAATGGAAAAGGCACTGAACTTGGAGGCAGTGGCCTGAAGGGCTGGCCAACTTCAATTTGTTAAAACTTCAGTTTGAATCTTAGTTCTTGTGTCTGTAACTTAACCTCTCAAAGCCTCGGCTTCCTCACCTGTAAAGCGGGACAACAGATGCTCGGATATTAAGAGTATGGGATCAATCAGCACATGATAAATGGAAAAACAAAAGCTTAGTCCAGTCCTGGCTCTAGTGCTGTCAGGTTGTAGGATTTCTAGAAAGTCTCTTCCCGTCCCTAAAATCTGCCTCCAGTCCCACTCCCAGCATGCCAGGGAACAAGCCCTGTGGGCTCCCACGTGCTGCAGCGGCCCCTGGATCAGTCTCAGGGACCTCAGACAGGAGTGCTAGGCTAGGCCTAGGGCCTCCTACTCCCTCACTTGCCCCTCCCCTCCTGGCTACCTGCCTTTCCCCATTTCTCTGCTCATTATCACCTCTACGGGGTTGGGGGGGATAGAGAAGCAGGGCAAGGAGGTTAAATTCAAATCAGTCATTTGGTCACTTGCTGCTAGGAAGCAGGTGGAGTGAGAGGGGAGACTAGGGCCTCAGGTGCAACCTGCAGGCAGAAATGAGCCCTGGTAATTCTCGGGAAATTTCCTATATGTTTCCACGTTGGCCCAGCTCTGCTACTGAGAACTCTGGGAACCTTCAGCAGCTGCTAATCACGTTGTCTGTGGGCGCTGGGGCTTCCCTGCCCCTGGAGGAACACCTCTGCTGGGGAGGGAGTGAGAGGGCCTTTTACACCACGTCTTCAATGTCTCTAGTAGCTGAGCATCCTGAACACTCCATAATGGGGGTCGTTATGATATAGCGAAGGGCCTCAGATTTTCAGCTGAGGCTGAGTAATACTCCATGCTGCCCGGGGATCCAGAGAGCGAGTGAGTAAGACACTCTTCTGAGGCTGTGGAAATGAACCCCTTTCTTCCACAAAGCTAGTGGCAAATGTAAAGCCAACTTTCACTGAGAGGCACCTGGCAGATGATGCTACATGGGACCAGTGGAGACTGTGGTTCCAGCGCTGGACCAGGCCAACAGGAAGTCCCAGGAGCAAAGTCTCCTTGTGGAGGCACCAGGCTAAGGCCCTTCCTGATGTCAACCAAGGTCACCCTCACTCATCTTTGAGCTGCTGTTGCAGAACCCCCACCAGTCTATGAGGATCCACACCCCACCCACAACTAGTCAGGGGATCACCATGCCCCAGACTTCACATTACCTACTATTGTCATCCCAAAGCTCCTGATTCTACCACTGCTTCTACCCTGGGGTTTGCTCCCACCCCAGGCCCTTTCTAACCTCTGCATCATGATGGCCCTTCCTCTACTCTTTCAATAATGAGAAAACTGGGACACAGAGAGGAGAGAGTGAACTAGACATCCAGTTGCTTTTTGTGTCTTAGGTCAGAAGGAAAGCAGGTTTCCATTAGTAAAGAAGAACCAAGTCCACCATCCTCCAGGGCCCCCAGCACAGCATGATCCCATCTCTCTAACCCCTAGAAGAGTCATTAACAAAAGTTAGTGAGGCAACTCAGATGTCAGGGGTCAGGGGCCTTTGATGGAGCAGGTGGCCTTGACCTGGTCACTCAATGCCCCCACTCTGAGCACAAACACACACCTGAGGGCCCTGATTTATCGCTGCAATTTAAACAGAGCCTACAGAAGGGACTGAGAAATTTCTCAGCAAAATTGTACTTTGAAATATGGAATCTCTCCCAGGGTGTTACTTTATTGTTATAGTAACTTCCTCAGAAGGGCAGGCATCCAATGCTCTGTTTCTGTGCCACCTTTGGAGACATGGAAATCTAACAGAAATATTCAGGCTGCTTTAGTGGCTAACGCAGAAGAGGGAGACATACAGGGAGGTCTTCCAAGGAATGCGGACTCCTAGAATCCAGGTGTAGGGATGTGTTCTAGAAGACTGGGGGAGGGGATGAGACAGGTAAGGGTCCAGTGTGCTCCCTCCACTGCCCCCAAGATGCCTAGGGAGCCCAGGCCCATCTCCTTTAGGGGCCCTTGTCTGCGATCGTTTCTTCCTTGGGAGAGCTGGCCAGGGCAAGAGGAGGAAGAGAGATGCTCCCAGTCCTGCTACTAAATTCCTTATCAGAAGCCATGCCACGGTGCAGGTCCCCAGCTCTGCATCTGCACATGTACAGGGTGGGGTAGGTGGAGCGTGGGAAAAGGGGGGCAGGAAACTTGCTCCAGCTGAACTGTCGAGACCGTCTGAACATTTCAACATCTCTTCTCCCATGACCATGGAAACATGGAGTCCCCAGCAATCAACAGACCAGTGGCTGAATCAGCATTAGAATTTTCTCGTCCGTGAATTCAGGCAGATCTGAACCTTTCTTCTCACAAAGTTCACAAAAGTGGTGAAGTGAGGTGGAGTGGTTAAGAACACTGACTGCCTGGGTTCAAATGCAAGCCTCTTACCAGTTTTGTGACCTTATCAAATTATTGAACCACCTTGTACCTCCATCTTCTCATCTGAAAAATGGGAGAGGAAGGTTGATAATAATACCAACCCAACAGGGTTGTCTAAAAAATAAGCAAATTAATTTATATAAAGTATTTAGAACAACACTGAGCATTAAGTGTGAGCTATCATCAGCAGTTTCCAAATATACCAGTGCCAGGCTGTCTGCATCTGCATCACTGGGGACCTTTATAATTGATAAAAATGAAGATGCCCAGGCTGTTTAGCAAGGGCAAAGTGGAGCAAGACCTGCCCAGGATTTGTTACTGCAGCTATTTTAGAATAATTCCCCTGGGCAGAGTTTCCAGGATGCAGGATCTTCAGCAGGATCTTTTGGGAGGCCAGAATACAGTCTTTCAGAATCTATCCAGACCTGCTGAACTTTGGCAGAAAGAGCCCAAGAGTCTACAGCAAATTGCCCAGGTGGCATGAAGCTGCCTAAAGCGAAAAACCCTGCCTGAAATGCCACTCCCTTCTGTTGCTTCCAAAACTGCCTCCGCCCTTTGCCCACAGTGGAAACCCTACACTCAAAACCGTAGGGTTTCTAAGAACTCTTGAGGATTAACTAAGATGACTGTTTTAGTTTAATAATATGAATGTATCTTTGACTTTAAAGCATCTTTATTTTTAAGCTAGTTCAGGGATACCCTCATAATGTGTGTGTTACCTGTCTGACTTCCTAGGCTGGAAAGGCTGAGTATCACCAGCCACTGGCAGCTCTGCTCTGCCAACCAGAAGGTTCAGGACTGGCCAGGGCTGGGCTCGACCCCTGAAGCTGTCTACACTGCCAAGACTCTTTTCGAGAAATAGCCCAGGGCTGCGTTACCCTATCTCACCAGCATTCCACTCAATGGCTTCGGGTGTCCCTCCACAAACACCAAGGAATGGCAACCATTTTACAATGCACAGAAAAGAAAGTCTGCTAATGGAGAGAATTCTCTCAGATTTACTTTTCCCTCCAGATATATACATATTTTTAAACTTCGGTGCCTGCTACCGCTTGCTGGCTCAGGATATCCAAACCAGCACACATAACAAAGAATCATTAACCAAAAATGCAGAAAGAGTCAATTGCTGCCTGACCTGGGAGCCTGTTGTAGGCATGCAGACTGAGGTTGGGGATTTTCGCCACCAACCTGTGATAGACTTAACTGTGGATGGTGAACTTAGGGCCCTTGCATTTCAAGGTGCGGCATGTGCATTGATGCACCAGTGATTCCTTCCAAGAATCCACTATTTGCTAAAGTCTTGAGAAATCTACCCCCAAATCAAACATGTGCACACTCAAGGGTGGCAAGTCCTGGATCTCACTCTGGACCACATTAAAGAGCAGTTCTTCTGGGAGTGCTCTGGCTGGCCAGCCAGCATGGCAATCAGAGACCATCTGCATTTGTTATGGTCATTCATGGACACTGGTGCTAGGGCTAGGAGGATGCCACAGGCTGTCCGTGATTCCAGAGCACTGCCTCCAGAAGGGCCACCACGCTTAGCTCACGAATACTCTACTCCGAGGGAGAGTGTCTGCTTCCAGCCCGACACCACAAAAGCCCGGATCTCCAGACTCCACTATGAAGGGCATGGGCCAAAGGGCAACGCAGAGAATGCAGCCTGCAGACACCAGCAGCCCATCGACAAGTGCTCAGATCCAATGTGAAAAGACATGAGCTTCAAGAGGCAGCTGTTTTTCTGGAGAAAGAGAAAGGAGACCTAGTTCTCTGTCCAGAAGTCCAGGGTACTGCCAGCATCCCTGCCCTTCCCCCACCCCCACCCCAAGCCTGCCTGCTCCTCTCTGAAAATAGATTTAGAAAGCCTTTGCCCTGCAGGCCACCTCTCTCCAGAGCAGAGCCAAGGGCTAGATGGAAGTGGAAGGAGAGGGCGGAGAGCAGGAGCGGTGTCCCTCAGCATGGGCCTACCCCTCTCTGCACATTAGCCACTCCCTCTTCCTTCCATTGAGGCAGAGGGTCTCATAGGACACTGCCTGCTTCTGGCTAAGTATCCCCACCTGGCCCATGGTTTCTGCTAAAGCTCTGGTCTGTCCCTGGCCTGGGCTGAGGACCTGCCTGGTCTTGGAGCTGCTTGCTGTGGTTGATAAGGCCCCACTGAAATTCCATCAGGGACCCAGGACAGAAAGACCACAGGCGGATACAGAAGTGGCCAAACCCGCCAGGAGGGGCGCCCCCTGGCCACGGCAGTTTGAGAGGAATCTGAGATCTGTGTAGGCAGCTCATTGATCCACTTTTCTGATAATTATTCCTCACTCATCACAAACGAATGACGCTGGCCCCAGCCCAGCCAGGCAGGCGGGAAGGCACCGCCGCGTGCGCAGAGGAGAAAATGAGCCTGCCTGTGCTCACCTGGGAGAGGCAGGAGTGAATGGTGTGTACTATCTCTGTGCACTGAGCAGGAGGCCGAGCTGCTTTAATATTCTGCTGAATGTGGCGTTTCTTTTAACCCTTACTGGAGAGACGTTCTGCCCAGAAAGCCAGGCTCTTCTGGCTAGGCTAAAGGTAAAGTTTCTGGGCTGCGCACAGAGAAAGGCCACAGGCCCCACACTGTGGGTCTCTCCAGAGCCCACGGGGGACCGGACGGGTACACGGGGCTGGGTACCGGCACCACAGCACCCTCCTTGGGGCCGCTCCAGTAGAGAGGGTCTAGGGAGGAACCAGCGCGCCGCCAGACGCCTGGGGACTTCCCATACATTTGCTCCCAATTTCGCTCGAATACAAAATTGCAAGTGCCCTCTTTCAACGTGGAAATCCAGCCTTGAAACCAGGTTCCTAAAGTGGGCACCTCTCTGCTCTCCGAGACCGAGCCGCTGACCCTTCAGCGGACGCCAAGAGAGGCGGGCAGGATGCGCCGCCCCAGCTCTAGAAAGTCCAGTGTGCCCTCGACCATTGCAAATGCCCGCTCTCCCAGGTCGTCCTGACCGCTTTGGAAGTGTGCCTCGCCCACCCGGCCCTAATTCAGCCGCTCCCGCGCTTGTCCCTCAAGAAGCCAAACCACAGCAGCCCTTGCGCGGGGCGTTGATCGCGCCCCACAATGCTCCAGTCCCCGAACGACCCCAAAAGCAACCCACAAGCACAAAGACCCAGCAGCCGGAAAGGGCAGCGGCACGCGCAGGGCAGACAAAAAACCACCTTCAGAAAAGCAAGAGCGAGCTTTCTAGGCGTTAATCGCCGCACCCCCGCGCCGCCACCAGAATGAACGCGGGATATGGTGGTCTTCACCACCAGGCCGGGGAGTCCTAGCCCCGCCCGGGGCCAAAAGGCCCCAGTTTCGCTTGGAGAAGGGCAGCGCTTTCCGGAGGGGTCGTGCGCTGACCCACGGGGCTGTGGGGCGGGTGGAAGGTTCCGCTGGGCAACCAATAGCAATAGAACAAGGACCCGGGCAGCCCAGCGGAGCGAGCTCCCAGCTCTGAAGGCGGCGCCGGCGCTGGGGCCGCGCGCGAAATCCTTCGAAGGAGTTTCACCCGCGCCGGACACGGGGACTGCGAGCGGGGCTGAGGCGCGCATTTTCCCGAGTTGCTTTCATCTCGGCACTAAACTCCGCTCCAGGCCGGGCTGTGTTTCCGAAGGGGGGTGCGACCGCCGCTCAGCTGCGAGGAATGGGGCGGGAGAAGAGGGCGGGTGGCGGAGGCGGGAGCGGGGCAGGGATTTCCCACAGGGATTCGCGGGCGCCGCCGAGCGCGGAGCTCCCTGCTGCGCCAGGCGCGGTGCCCGCCGAGCGCGTCCTCTCTGAAAATAGATTTAGAAAGCCTTTGCCCTGCAGGCCACCTCTCTCCAGAGCAGAGCCAAGGGCTAGATGGAAGTGGAAGGAGAGGGCGGAGAGCAGGAGCGGTGTCCCTCAGCATGGGCCTACCCCTCTCTGCACATTAGCCACTCCCTCTTCCTTCCATTGAGGCAGAGGGTCTCATAGGACACTGCCTGCTTCTGGCTAAGTATCCCCACCTGGCCCATGGTTTCTGCTAAAGCTCTGGTCCGTCCCTGGCCTGGGCTGAGGACCTGCCTGGTCTTGGAGCTGCTTGCTGTGGTTGATAAGGCCCCACTGAAATTCCATCAGGGACCCAGGACAGAAAGACCACAGGCGGATACAGAAGTGGCCAAACCCGCCAGGAGGGGCGCCCCCTGGCCACGGCAGTTTGAGAGGAATCTGAGATCTGTGTAGGCAGCTCATTGATCCACTTTTCTGATAATTATTCCTCACTCATCACAAACGAATGACGCTGGCCCCAGCCCAGCCAGGCAGGCGGGAAGGCACCGCCGCGTGCGCAGAGGAGAAAATGAGCCTGCCTGTGCTCACCCGGGAGAGGCAGGAGTGAATGGTGTGTACTATCTCTGTGCACTGAGCAGGAGGCCGAGCTGCTTTAATATTCTGCTGAATGTGGCGTTTCTTTTAACCCTTACTGGAGAGACGTTCTGCCCAGAAAGCCAGGCTCTTCTGGCTAGGCTAAAGGTAAAGTTTCTGGGCTGCGCACAGAGAAAGGCCACAGGCCCCACACTGTGGGTCTCTCCAGAGCCCACGGGGGACCGGACGGGTACACGGGGCTGGGTACCGGCACCACAGCACCCTCCTTGGGGCCGCTCCAGTAGAGAGGGTCTAGGGAGGAACCAGCGCGCCGCCAGACGCCTGGGGACTTCCCATACATTTGCTCCCCAATTTCGCTCGAATACAAAATTGCAAGTGCCCTCTTTCAACGTGGAAATCCAGCCTTGAAACCAGGTTCCTAAAGTGGGCACCTCTCTGCTCTCCGAGACCGAGCCGCTGACCCTTCAGCGGACGCCAAGAGAGGCGGGCAGGATGCGCCGCCCCAGCTCTAGAAAATCCAGTGTGCCCTCGACCATTGCAAATGCCCGCTCTCCCAGGTCGTCCTGACCGCTTTGGAAGTGTGCCTCGCCCACCCGGCCCTAATTCAGCCGCTCCCGCGCTTGTCCCTCAAGAAGCCAAACCACAGCAGCCCTTGCGCGGGGCGTTGATCGCGCCCCACAATGCTCCAGTCCCCGAACGACCCCAAAAGCAACCCACAAGCACAAAGACCCAGCAGCCGGAAAGGGCAGCGGCACGCGCAGGGCAGACAAAAAACCACCTTCAGAAAAGCAAGAGCGAGCTTTCTAGGCGTTAATCGCCGCACCCCCGCGCCGCCACCAGAATGAACGCGGGATATGGTGGTCTTCACCACCAGGCCGGGGAGTCCTAGCCCCGCCCGGGGCCAAAAGGCCCCAGTTTCGCTTGGAGAAGGGCAGCGCTTTCCGGAGGGGTCGTGCGCTGACCCACGGGGCTGTGGGGCGGGTGGAAGGTTCCGCTGGGCAACCAATAGCAATAGAACAAGGACCCGGGCAGCCCAGCGGAGCGAGCTCCCAGCTCTGAAGGCGGCGCCGGCGCTGGGGCCGCGCGCGAAATCCTTCGAAGGAGTTTCACCCGCGCCGGACACGGGGACTGCGAGCGGGGCTGAGGCGCGCATTTTCCCGAGTTGCTTTCATCTCGGCACTAAACTCCGCTCCAGGCCGGGCTGTGTTTCCGAAGGGGGGTGCGACCGCCGCTCAGCTGCGAGGAATGGGGCGGGAGAAGAGGGCGGGTGGCGGAGGCGGGAGCGGGGCAGGGATTTCCCACAGGGATTCGCGGGCGCCGCCGAGCGCGGAGCTCCCTGCTGCGCCAGGCGCGGTGCCCGCCGAGCGCGGAGCTCCCTGCTGCGCCAGGCGCGGTGCCCGCCGAGCGCGCTTTCCCCGCCGCGGCGGCGGCGGAGGCACAGTCAAGGCTGAAGTAGCGGGGAGAGCGACGCTGCGCATAGACTACCTTTCCCAGCCGAGGGGAGACTAGGCGAGTTGCGACAGGACCAATCACCCACCCTACCCCACCCTCGTTTTCAGGTGCAAGAGGCCACAAAGGTGTCCACTTCTCCCCGACTGACTCGGGAAGAATGCAGCCCGTAGGCTCCCGGACCACCAAGCTGTACCCCGAGAGTCGGGCCATCTAACTCAGCCCCTCTCATTCGGCAGCCACTTGCAGGGTACCAGCGCAGAGCATCTCCGGTCCCCGCGCGCAGCGCCAGCCTGCCGAGCCGAGTCCCGGAGCCTGCGGACCCGGAGCGGGGGGAAAGGAGAGGTAGCGCGGCCGCCTAAGGGCATCGGTGCCCGGGATAGGAAGGGAGCGGACAGACGCCCGCACTCCAGCGGCTGGACGGCCAGAGGCGCCCCTTCTTCCCCAACGCCCAGTTGCGCCGGAGCTCAGGAGCCTGCACCGCAATGCAGCGGGCTCCGTGCTCTCCGAGGCTGCGGGCGACCAGGGCTGCTAGCGAGAGCGGGAGCCAGGGGGCTCCGCGAACCAGCTGCGGGTGCCGAGAGCCAGCCGGGGGCGCGCGGGTGGGTGCCGCCCCAGCCCCGCGCTCAGTCGTGGCCGACGCTCTCCCACAACCTGGTCCTCGGTCTCGGGATGAGGGCGACGCGCAGCAGCCAGAGAAGCCCTGGGGATACAGCCGCCAACTTGCTCCGCGGAGGCTACGTTACCTTCCATTGCGGCCACTGCGGATGCCAGGAGGAGCAGCAGCAGGAAATCCAGGGCCATCGCCGGCCGACGGCCCCCAGGCCGAGCCCGGGCCGAGGCGGCCGCGCGGGGAGGGCGCCGCGTCCCGGGGCGCCGCTGCGCTCCCCGCCGGAGGCGTCTCCGTATCCTTTCGCGCTCGGGCCGGGACCGGACTTCCCGGAGCGCGGCGTGGGCGTGGGCGGGAGTGTGCGCGCGTGGGGCGGTGCGGGCGCGCGTGGTTGTGGGTGTGCATGTGTGTGTGTGTGTTTATGGGAGAGGTGGGTGTGTGCGTGCCTGTGTGTAAGAGAAGAGGGCGAGGGAGTGCGAGCCGGGTAGAGCGCGCGAGTGCGTGTGCGTCCTGGTGTCACATTGCGAGCTACATCCGAGCCTACGAGCGGACGGGGCCGGCCAGACTGACGGGGGAGGGAGCGGGATCCCCCACCATCAGCTCTCTCCCCACCCCTAACACCTCCTGTCCAATCAAGGAATCAAACCTGCAAAATTCCCCCATCCAATCAGGCGCGAGCACCTCCTTACACTGGCATTGTTAGTTTAAGAAAAACTTTTGCTTGCAAGGCTGTGCGGGAGGGCTCGGAAGGCGCTAGGAGGGGTCGGGGCTCCCCCTGGTGGTGCTCTCGGAGAACCGCACCGGCCGGCCCTAGCTCTCCACGCCCTGATTTAGGGGGCCAAAGGAAGGCACGGACTCAGGCCCTTCCCTTTACAGCCCACCAGGTTTAGGTGAGCTTTAAATAATCAATTTTTTCTTCTTTCATCTTCTCAGCAAGACTACGCTGACTACCCTGTTTAATGCAAGCCCAATGGCACACCTTATTCCTCCCGTCCATAGCACTTCACCTAACATGTTTTATAGTTATCCTGTTTATTGTGGGTCTCTCCTTATTAGAATGGGGTCTTCATTCTTGGGATTTGTGTGTGCTTTGTTCACTGCGGAATGGCCAGTGCCTAGAACAGTGCCTGGCCCGTCAAAGGTCATGGCGTGCATCTGCTGACTGAATGAATGAGGTTCAGAGAATCTGGGGGCATCAGCCCAGTGTGCAGAGCAAGGGATATGCTTCCCATCCAACTCCCTGCTGCTCTCCTCCCCAAGAAGTCCCCGACTTCTCATTTCCCTATGTGTTCTGTGAACGTCCGCTGAGGACCCCAATCCCAGAAAACAGGTCAGGTGGGAATGACCAGTGGTCACATAACCCCCTAGAGGGGCCTAATGCAATAGGGACAGTGGAGAGCTCTGCAAGGAAGTGGGCAGGGGAAGGCATCCGTACTGTGGGGGAAGGACTAGAAGGACCGCAGAGGGGGACCGGGCATTGGAACAGGAGTGATCTCCCTAGCCCAGCTCCCCAGCTCTGCTTTCTTTAGCCGCGTGGCTTAAGATCAAGGACCTGCCCCTAGGCTCTAGCACTATGCTGGAGAAGTGTCCTCACTGTACCGCCCCCTCTCCAAACCTGCTGATGGTCTCCTTTAGGATCAGGGACAGTCTATCAGGTCACCCCTCCCCGCCGACAGTCACCTCTTTCCCACCAAGCCTTTCCCAGATTTGTCAATGACTTGACAGTGGGCAAATGTGATGGCCTCTTCCACGCTCCCTGCTCTCCTCTTACAGCGCTGCCAGACCAACTTCCCACCCTGAAATGTTCAGTCTCTCCTCTGCTTGGGACTGCCCCTATTCAGTCCTAGCCAGACTCCTGTCTCCATTCTGATGTTATTTTGCTTCCCCTCTCTGACTCAGGCTACCTCCCTCCCCACCACCCTCCATCCCAGCTGCCTCAGCATCAGCCTTCACTCCCTCCTCCTCCTCAACACCGTGCCAGCTCCCCTCTGCCCCATCACACTGCACCAAGTACATCCCAATGACTCTGAAGCCATCATCCCAGGAAGAATGTGCTCCCGTTACCCATAGTCCTCCTAAGCCCTCAGCACTCCTGATGTTAGGGACCAGTTCTCCTGGAGCTCTTGCCTCAGTTTCCATGGTGTCCACTTTCCTCCTACCTGTCTTAGCACTTCTTACTGTTCGCTTTTCAGTTGTCAAGGAGGTTCCCCTGACCAGGCTCCATCCTTGGAACCTCTGCTTGCTGAGTTCTCAGCAGCTTTACCTGCTCTTCTGCCTCCAGCCCTCCCTGTATGGATGAACAGATAGAGGAGTCTCAGACTCCTTTCTGTCCTTTGTTACACGACAATCTTAGGAGAGACATATCAGGCAGAGTCCCCTCTGCCACAGCTTGCTCCCTTGCCCCAAGCCCATGAGCCTATCCTAGGGCCAGCCTAATGCCTTGGCCACCCAGCTTCCAACCCCTCCCTTCCCCAATCCTTCTGCTGCCAAACCAGTCCTCCTCCGCCAAGCTTGATCTTATCTCTTCTCAGTACAGAAACCTAATGGCTCCTCATTGTCTGCTAAAGAAAGACAGACCACTTTGGGCTGGCATCCAGACTCCGCCACAAGCTCCCTGGAACCTGCCAGCTCAGCCCAGACTCCACCAGCCTCCCTGTGGGCCGGGCTGTTCAACCAGTTTGATCCCCTAAACACAGCCCAGGCTTTCCTTCCCTTGCATCTGGCTAGCATGCACTCACCCACTTATTCCAGGGAAATTTATTGGGTGATGACTACTAGCCAGGCAGGCCTGCTCGAGGCTGTAGGGACACAGACACAGGCCCTGCTCTGAGAGAGCTTATGGAGTAGTGGAGAAGGATGACCGTAAGGAGAAAAGAGGTAACGGGAAGGACTGGAGAGTCAGCAAGGTGCCAGCTAAAGGGTGATGGTGAATAGTGAGAACAGGTGTTTATTGAGCACTTGCTGCGTACAGGCATTGTACCAGAAGTTTTTGTGCAAACTGAAATGAAATAAACTTCCTGCCTCAACTTCTTCCCAAAGCCCACCTCTCTCTGGAAGCCTTAGAGTACCCTAACTGTCTCTCTCACTCACAATCGTGTGCTACATCTTCTTGTGTGGGAACAGAATGGCCCTTCCAGACTTGGCTGAAGGCATTATCCAACTGCACACCTCCCTCCTAGGAGGACCCCGGGACATCACAAGTGCAGGAATGCCAAGAACTATGCCAGGCGCTCTGAACCTGTGCCAGGATCACACGGATCACCAGCCTAATATCTTCTGGCCCCTACGGCTCACCCTGAGAACTGTAAGTCGGTAGGGATGAGGTAGGGCCCCAGATGTTTTTTACAGTCTACACCCTGATGGGTTCTGCTGCTCAGAGGGGCTTGGCGGCCACTGTCTAGGAGGTTCAAGCTGTGCTCTGAGGATCTCTCAGGGGACATGCAGGTGGGGAAGTATGGGAGCAGTCAGAGGGTGGGGCTTCAGACCTCTCCTCTGTTCAGACAGCCTTTTGTTTTACTGGGCATCTGTATCAGGTTTTGTTTAAAGGAAGGGTTCTATGACAAGAAGAGAAGGAGAGAGAGGAAAAGTAAGAGGGGTGAGAGGAGAGAATTGGATTGGGGTGGGGATGTGCACATCAGTTCACAAGGGTGTGGGGAAATGACACTGATGGCTTTAAGAACATGCTGGTGGCTCAGGTAAAAACAGCTTCAGTTTAGGGCTTTTGCTAATTTCCCTAATAGCCCAGGGGATTGGCTTTTCCTGAGCAAGTTAAATATTAATTTAGCCGTTCAGCAGATTGATCTCTCTCGCAACACGTTATGCTCTGTAAATATCCCTGAAAGCACCATTGGTTGGGATTCCAAGCCTGGGTGCCCATTTTCCCCAAAGCATTTCCTAGGCTGTTTTTTTTTTCTCTCTCTCTCTCTCTCTCTGATGTCAAATGCTCACTTGTTTTCTTGATTAATCACCCCTCTATTTGATATCACTAAATCATTCCTTCAAAGTGACAGATGTTCGCCTCTAAGCCAGCAGCTGAGCACTCTCAGGCACCCAAGGGTGACTTGACCCTTTTGCTAGGACTCAGAGGCCCTTCTGGTTGGAAGGTTTGGGGGCAGCTAACTAGGTCACCCCCACCTCTAAACAGCTTTGTGTCTAAAAGATTGAAAAGCATTTCTAGTGAACCCAACTTCCCTTCTATACATTATGAAGCTACTCTACTAGAAAGCTCCTGCTCACCTCCAACCTGTATCCCTTTTGTTGTAATTTTAGCCTGGTTTCTTCATTCTACTTAGTAGTGGGAACACAGGTAAATAGTAAGCAGTTTGAGAATGATCATATGGATGTCTTGTACATGAGATCTTAGGTTGCTCCTTTATCCCATTGTTTTCTTTCTAAGCATTGCTTAACTGCACAAATGAAAGGTTTTGTTACACAGTCCATGACCCAAGCTACTTTAAAGTAGATTCTTAAGCTGCAAGACACATTTTCATCAATTCTTTTTGGAGAAGCAGGTGGATCATGTGTGGGTTATTTAAGGCATTTTAACAATGGATAATAGGCAGAGAACAAAACGTCCAGTGTGTATTGAGCAGGAATCCCATGTGGTACCCAACAAGGTGCTAGAGACCCGGTGATGTCTGTGACCCCAAGCCCCCCTTTAAGGATCTCAGGATCTTCCTGGGAAGACAGACACTGAAATGCATTGTGGGACTTTCTGTACAAAATGGCCTCTGGCTAGTAGCTGCCAACAAAGTTTCTCCTTATTTCTCAGGAAAATGCCTCAGCAAATACAGACAAATATGAAGACTCAGAGTAACAAGGTGAATGAACACTGACAGACAACCTAATTGCCAGGATGTAGAAGGAACTGACAGTCCTTATAAGGCTGATGAAGCTGGGTGGAGAAAAACCTATCAAGTACATGCATGACATATGCCAAATATTCTTCTATAGAGAGAGCTTGCTTTAAAGAAATAGGTAGGAAGATATGTGGTAATTCCTATTCTGTCAACACCTGACTCAGACACCTAGGATCTCTACTAACCAGAGAATGGAGTAAATATCCATTACCATTACTGATTCAGCTCCAAAGCAAATGAAGAGCAGTTTCCCTGAGTCATCTTCCTCCCTTCCCTAAGGTCTTCTTATACCCAAGAGAGTCTGAAAACAAGCAAGTTCAGTTCAGTTGCTCAGTTCTGTTCGACTCTTTGCGACCCCATGAACCACAGCACGCCAGGCCTCCCTGTCCATCACCAACTCCCAGAGTTCACCCAAACCCATGTCCATTGAGTTGGTGATGCCATCCAACCATCTCATCCTCTGTCATCCCCTTCTCCTCCTGCCCCCAATCCCTCCCAGCATCAGGGTCTTTTCAAATGAGTCAGCTTTTCACATAAGGTGGCCAAAGTATTGGAGTTTCAGCTTTAGCATCATTCCTTCCAAGGAAATCCCAGGGTAGCTCTCCTTGAGAATGGACTGGTTGGATCTCCTTGCAGTCCAAGGGACTCTCAAGAGTCTTCTCCAACACCACAGTTCAAAAGCATCAGTTCTTCGGTGCTCAGGTTTCCTCTCAGTCCAACTCTCACATCCATATATGACCACTGGGAAAGCAAGCAAGACAACTGTGCAAACGGATGAGCTGACGGAGGCATAATGCATTCCAGAGGGGATGAAAAGTCAAGAGGCTGCCACGGACATGGTAATAATTGTGGGAGCAGTGCACCTACTGAGTGTAGTTCTTCCTGTGACATATCAGGTCAGAACACTAGAGAATCAGCATTGTATTTAGACAAAGATGCCACTTCAGCTTGGCAGATGAAGCCTGTTGGCAGCTGGCAACTGAACGCTGGCTCATCCTCTAGATGTAGGTCTAAAAAGATGATTCAACCATCAAGCAAGCAAGGAGAAGGAGAGCCCAAGGCCAGTCCACTCCTCCTGCCTAGCATAAAACAGGACTATGGGTCTTCCCTTCTCAGGGAGGAGTGAAAAGGGGTCAAGAGAGCCCAGGGACCTGTAGGAAATACTGCAAGGCAAGGAGCAGGGATGGTACCTTCAAGACCCAGAAGGGGAGCATCACTTTAAAAATGATGTTCTGCCCAGCCAAGAGACATTTCAGGAAGCTTCTAGGTATGCATGAAGACAAATTCCATGGCTAAGGAAGAAGCTGGCAAGAAAACAATCTAAGAAAAAAAGGCAACCAAATGAGAGAAGGGAGGAGAAAGAGAGAACAGGGTTTTTAAAGAAATAAAAATGCAGGGCAGAATTAAACTCTACACGTGTCAGGAAAGAATAGATTTGTTGCTGCTGAGCATTTAATAGGTGATGTGGAAGACAAACTGGAGAATCTTTCTAATACATGCAAAATGAACAGAAAAGGAAAAACACTGAAAAAGAATACAAAACATATGGAAGATAGAAGATGGAGGACCAACATACGTAAAATTGTGTTCATACTTGCAAAGAAATGGGAATTATAAACAGTCCCCAGGAACATTCCTGAAAGAATTTAGAGTTCCTAAAAGAAATAGCAGTACAAATGTCATCAAAGTAATTACAAGGCTACAAAAAAATGGAGAAGGTAAAAATAAAATATAACTTGTATATTTTTAAAGGAATTGAAAAATTATTAAATGGAAAGTAAATTATTGTTGAACAACAAAAATGCACAGGAAATAACAGAAATAACTTCCAATAATAAATATGAATGAATTGAATATTGACTAAAAACTCTTTGGCTAAAAAATATCATTCTATAGCATACATAAAGAAAAAATAAATCATGAAAGAATAACTTACATTCACATTAATAATAGGTTAACCCACAAAACTGTTGCGAAACACATTTAGGAAAACCCAATAAATTATAAAATATTTTCTTTTCAATGTGCTGCAGAGTCCAAAAGAAGTATCCCCAAGAGCCTAGAAACAGCTGAAATCCAGGTGATAATGTGGGTGCTTACACTGCAGACTGGGTAGGGGTCAGTCCCCAGTCAAGAGACCTAATGGCTTGAATTTTAATGTACATCAGTAGAAAACAAGAGTTTGAATGAACGCAAGACAGAAAGTTTGAACTGAAACCATTGCATACAGCTGAGGCCTCAAACTGCAACACCTTCATTGAAAGCATGGACTGAAAAAAGTTTACCTTCTGTCAGAGAGGAGGACAAGGAAGTTTGCTTCTCAACCTGGGCTCAAGATATGAGAGAAAATAACCTCCCCATAGAACTCCTGTCATAGGCCTTCACTCACATGGGCTTCAATTTAAATTTTGCTAGTTAATCTCAAAACTTGAAAGGCAAAAACTCAATTAGAAATATGCAATACTTTTTAATAAATGGGTTGGTAGAAGGAAATTTAAAAAGTACAAACCCTCCATAAGATTCCCACAAATAAAGCCATGCCAAGTGTGAACTCACAATCCACAGTCACAGAACACATGAATTAATCTACCGTAAGCAAAATTCAACCAACAAAACTGATTTCACGGGCTAGCAAGGTTATGCTCAAAATCCTTCAAGATAGCCTTCAGCAGTACGTGAACCAAGAACTTCCAGATGTACAAGTTGGATTTTGAAGAGGCAGAGGAACCAGAGATCAAATTTCCAAAATTTGTTGGATCTTGGAAAAAGCAAAGGAATTCCAGAAAAACAGATACTCCTGCTTCATTGACTGCTTGAAAGCCTTTGACTATGTGGATCACAACAACATGTGGGAAGCTCTTAAAGAGACGGGGTACCAGACCACCTTGCCTGTCTCCTGAGAAACCTGTGTGCAGCTTAATAAGCAACAGTTAGAACTGGACATAGAATAACTGATTGGTTCAAAACTGGGAAAGGATTTTTATTATTGTCTCCCTGCTTATTTAATTTATATGCAGAGTACATCGTGGGAAATGCCAGGCTGGATGAATCACAAGCTGGAATCAAGATGCCAAGAGAAATATCAACAGCCTCAGATATGCAGATGATACCACTTTACTAGCACAAAGGGAAGAGGAACTAAAGAGCCTCTTGATGAGGGTCAGACAGGAGGGTGAAAAAGCTGGCTTAAAACTCAACTTTTAAAAAACTAAGATCATGGCATCTGGTCCCATCACTTCGTAGCAAATAGATGGGGAAAAAATGGAAACTGACAGATTTTCTTTCCTTGCGCTCAAAAGCCGCTGCAGACAATGACTGCAGGCATAAAATTAAAAGAACCTTGCTCTTGGAAGGAAAGCTATGACAGACCTAAAAGCAGAGACATCATTTTGCCAACAAAGCAAGCTCTGGGAGATAGTGAAGGACAGAGGAGACTGGCCTGCTGCGGTCCATGGGGTCGCAAAGAGTTGGACATAGCTTAGCGGCTAAACAACAGCAATTATAGATCTTTCAGAAAAAGACTTAAATGTCAGTATTTAAAATAAAACACTACAAAAAGTATACATTTGAGAGAGAAGCACATAGAATAGGAAAAAAATAAAGACACTGGAATAAAAACCTACATGGACAGTCTTAAGAGGATAAATATGCTTGAGGAAATGTTTACAGGAACTTCAAGTTAAATCTGAGGAAACTGGCTATAGTGTAATACAGAACAGTAAAGAAATGTAAGATGTTACGAGAGGTTGAGAAGTGTGGATGATGCAAAGAGAAGGCTACCATATATGTTTAAAATATTTTGTTGTGTTGTTCAGTTAGTCATGTCTGACCCTTTGCAACCGCATGGACTACAGCACACCAGACATCCCTGTTCTCCACTATTTCCTGGATTTTGCTCCAACTCATGTCCATTGAGTCAATAATGCCGTCCAATCATCTCATCCTCTCTTGCTCCCTTCTCCTCCTGGCCTCAGTCTTTCCCAGCATCAGGGTCTTTTCCAATGAGTCAGCTCTTCACATCAAGTGGCCAAAGTGTTGGAGCTTCAGCTTCGGCACCAGCCCTTCCAATGAATATTCAGGGTTGATTTTCTTTCAGATTAATTGGGTTGATCTTCTTGCTGTCAAAGGGACTCTCAAGAGTCTTCACTCTCAAGAGTCTTTTCAAGCACTACAATCTGAAAACATCAATTCTTTGGTGCTCAGCTTTCTTTATGGTCCAGTTTTCACATTCATACATGACTACTGGAAAAAACACAGCTTAGACTAGATACACCTTTGTTGACAAAGTGATATTTCTGCTTTTTAAAACACTGTCTAAATTTGTCACAGCTTTTCTTTCAAGGAGCAAGCGTCCTTTAATATCATGGTTGCAGTCAATGTCTGCAATGATTTTGGAGCCCAAGAAAATAAAGTCTGACACTGTTGCCATTTTTCCCCATCTATTTGCCATGAAGTGATAGGCCCAGAGGCCATGATCTTCATTTTTTGAATGTTGAGTTTTAACCTAGCTTTTTCACTCTCCTTTTTCATGTTCAACAAGAGGTGTTTTAGTTCTTAAAATACTTGAGGAAATAATTGAAGTAATGGGGTGGGGCAGGGGGGGAGGGGTGTAAGCAATATTAATAGAAAATAGAAAAATCTCTAAAACTGTTGGAAGATATAAATTGTGGGTTTAGGAAGCACAGATTTAGAAAGCCTTGAGCAGAATAAACAAAAAATATTCATGCTTAAACAAACCACAATGAAACTTCAGGCCACCAAAGACAGAAAAAATCATTAAAAGTGATCAGAAAGAAATGACAGTTACTTTTAAGACATGACAGTTTTCTCAGTAGCAAAATGTTAATTACAGAAAGAAAACCATGAATCTAAAATTTTGCATAACATAATATCCTGCATGCATGCTCAGTTGCAAAGTTGTGTCTGGCTCTTTATAACCCATGGACTTGTAGCTCACCAGGTTCCTCTGCCCATGGGATTCTCCAGGCAAGAATTCTGGAGTGGGTGCCACGCCCTGCTCCAGGGGATCTTCCAAAGCCAGGGAACCTGCATCTCCTGCATTGAAAGGCAGATTCTTTACCACTGAGCTACCAGGAAAGCCCAACCTAAAATCTGCTAAAGTTGTGCTCAAAATTGAACACAAAATAAAGGCATTTTGAAGCAAGGTTTAGGCATTTATCCCCAAGATACTATCTCTGAGATCTACTAAAAGAAATAGTTCACAAATAAAAGAAATGAATTCAGAAGAGCAAAATAAGATGAAAGAAACAATAATGTGGGCAAATATTTGAAGTTTATAAAAGCAGGATAACACTAAAATACTGAATATAAACAGCATCAAAGAGGGGAGTTAAAAACCTAAATACTTTTTAAAACTCTGGTGCCATTTTGGAGGCAGGAAGAGTTAGCCATGCTTTAGAATGTTAAGGGTAACCACTTCCCAGATAAGCAGTATGGGAAAGCAGGAATAATGAAACTTAATTAAAACAATGGAGAGTAGGGAAAAAGAAAAATAAGGAACAAAAAGCATAGCATACTATATTCTGATTAAAATTAATATGAGAAAGAAAAGCACAGCATAAATAAAGCATAAAATAAACTGGTGGAAATAAATCCAAGGATACTAGAAATCATATTAAATGTATCTGTAACATAATAAATATAAATGAAACAAACTAATTTAAAATACGAACATCAGGTTGGTTAAGAAGAAAATCCAGTTATATATTGTTAGAAGAAACATCTTAAAAATAAGTATTCAAAAATGTTCAAAATAAATGGATAAGAAAAAAATATGCCAGAAAAGTATTGATTTTAGAAATCTGTTATAGGTAGATTAACACAGAAATAAGAAAAAAGCATTATTAGGAACAAAAGAAGCATTACACAATAAGAAAATGAATAATATTTTAGGAAGATACATGGATTCTGGACTTTTGTGCACCTAAGGCATGGCCTCAAATTATTAAAAGAAAAGCACAAAATTTTAAGGAAAAGTTGACAAATAACCATAATAGAGAGAGATTTTAAAATAACCTCATTTGGTTATGTGTAGATCAAGCAGAGGAAAATTGATATTAGAAGACTGTGACAACGTAACTGCTCAACTTAAAAGAGATGGACACAGAGTCCTATCTAATCACTAGTGATTGCCTGTTGCCCTCAAGTATATATAGAACAGTCACCACAAAGGACGTCTTAGCAAAGGCCAAACAACTAGCCATACAAATCACATTGTGCGTGCGTGATAAGTGGCTTCATTCTTGTCCAACTCTTCGTGACCCTATGGATCGTAGCCCGCCAGGCTCCTCTGTCCGTGGGATTCTCCAGACAAGAACATTGAAGCGGGTTTCCATGCCTTCCTCCAGGGGATCTTCCAAACCCAGGGTTCAAACCTGTGTCTCTAATATCTCCTGCATTGGCAGGTGGGTTCTTTACCACTAGCACCACCTAGGAAGCCCCACAAATCACATTATCTGGCCTCAAAGTAGTTCAATTAGAAATCAAATATAAAAGAAACTTTGAAACACACTTTAATGATCTTTAAATAAGGAATTGCGCTCTCTCTCTTTTAGTTGATTTGGCTGGTTCAGGCCTTAGCTGAGGCACTGCGCTCTCTCTCTTTTAATTGATTTGGGTGCATTGGGCCTTAGCTGAGGCACGCAGTGTCCCCATTGTGTCGCGTGAGAACTTCTGGTGCAGTGCATGGGTGCCCCAGCTGTGGCATGCAGGCTTGGTCGTTGGCACACAGACCATCTAGTTGCTCCTTGGCATGTGGGATCTTAGTTCCCTAACCAGGGACTGAACCCATGTCCCCTGCTTGCAAGGCAAATTCTTTACCACTGGACCACCAGGGAAGTCCCCTAGTTAAGAAATCTCAGTGAGAAATGAAAAATATTTCAAACTGAATGATAATTAAAACTCAACCTCTCAGAATTTTGACATGCAGCTAAAATGATATTTAAAGGTAATTTGTATCTTGGAATATTATAAAGTTGAGAAGAATAGAAGTTGCTAAGTAAACCTTCCCTCTCAAGAAGCTAAAACAAAGGCAATAAAACTGAGAATAAGTCGAAGGAAAGAAACACAACATAAAGAGAGACACATAAATATAAAGGAATGGAAAATACAGAAATTATTAACAAGACACCATATCTCAAAGCTCACTGTCTGAAAAAAAGGAACAAGATGGAAAAGCTTCTGACAAGATTGAGCTAGTTTGTAAGGAATCTGTAATGAGATAAAGTGTTAGGGCTGAAAAAAGGGACATACGTATAAAAAAAAAAAAAAACTTTGAAGTTTTAGAGAATACTGTGAAGCACTTGAATGAAACAGAAAAAATATAACATATGCAATCTAATTCACAAAAAGTAGAATATTTGAGTAGACTCATTACCATGAAATAACTTGAATCAGTAAAGTCTATGCAATGAAAAGTTAACAATAGCAAATCCAAACGGTTTTGCCAGTGAGTTCTACTCCAAATATTCAAGGATGTTTCTAAAATCATTTTAGGAACAGTACAGGAAAACAAAGGACCAAATAAATGCACAAATAATAAAATAAAATATTATCAAACTGAACCCAGAAATGTATTGTATTCTCTTTTTTTTTTTAATAGGACCAATTTGGGCTTTCCTAGGATTGTAAGGATGGTCTAACTTCAGAAGAATCTATTTACTTCATTAACTGATTAAAAAACAAAATGTATATACTCATCTCAACAGACACATAAAACCTCTGATAAAAATTCAAAACTTTTTCACAATTTAAAAAGTATTTAACTAAAGAAACAGAAAAGAACTTTCTAATCTGAAATACGGTATATACCAAAAGCAAATAATACACTGGATGATCAAATATCAGAAGCATTCTCTTTGAAGCTGGGGAAAAGAAAAGGATAACTGCTCTGTTTGTTTCTATTAAACATTACTGCAGGTCCTAGCCAGCACTCTAAAACATGAAAAAGAAATGAAAGTTATAAAGAAAGGAAAGGAGGGGAGGGGGGAGAACATATTGGGTCATAAATAGTAAGATTATCTAGAAAACCCAGAGACTGTACAAACAAATCATTAGACCAAACATGAGAGATGAGCAAGTTTGCTGATAAAAAGTCAATATATAAAAATCTACTGCTTTCCTAACAAGGATGGACCTAGATATTGCCATGCTGAGGGAAGTAAGTCAAAGAAGGAGAAATATTGTATGACATCCCTTATATATGGAATCTAAAAAGAAATGATACAAATGAACTTATCCACAAAATAGAAACAGGCTCACAGACTTAGAAAACAAACTTATGGTTGTCAGGGGGAAGACTGGAGGGAAACGGAGCGTTAGGGGAGTTTAGGATCAACATGTACACACTGCTATATTTAAAATGGATAATCAACAAGAGCCTGCTATGTAGCACAGGGAACTCTGCTCAAGGTTTTGAGGCAGTCTGGATGGGAGGGGAGTCTGGGGAAGAATGCATACATGGGCATGTATGGCTGAGACCCTTTGCTGTCCACCTGAAACTATCACAACATTATTAATCAGCTATACTTAAACAGAAAATAAGAAGTTTTTTTAAAAAAAGAAAAATTTACTGCTTTCCTAAACATCAACAAAAAAATAATTTTCAATATCATAGCATTTAATAACACAAAAATGGAAGTATTTTAGAACAAATTTAAAGAAAGTTTTAAAAGACTTGTATGGAAAAAAGTTTAAAACTCTATTAAAGAATACTTAAGTAACCAGAGAGATACACCATTTTCATGGATAAGAAAATTGATATCAATTATCCCTGACTTTAAACATAACTTTAATACAAACACAAGAACAGCATTCACACTATTTTTGAAGAATATGTTTGACTCCAAATTCAAAGGCAAAAAGACAAGAACAAGCAAGATGATTTTTAAGACAAAAGAAGGGAAGGCCTTGCCTGATCAACTTTTCATATTTTTTATAAAGCTACCATAAATAGAACAGTGTGGAAGTGATGTAGTGATTTAGGACCAATGTATAGATGGAAAAATCCATGTCAAAAAAGAATTGCAAAGTACTGGGGAAGGGATAAACCATGCTGTAAATGATGCTGGGAAATTTGAAAAAATTAACATTAGATATTTTTCTCACACCAAATATAATCAGTTTCAAGTGGGTTAAAAATAAACATTAGAGGTAAAACTCCAAAAATGTTTTTGAAGAAAATACAGAATACCTTAATGAAGAGCAATGGGTGGAGTAAGATTTCATAAATAAGACACAAAAAGCCCAAATTACAAAAGAAAATATAGGTACTTTTGACTACATATGAGAAGCTTTAGTGCAAAAAAGCACCATAAACATAGTTAAGCCAAATACTGGGAGAAAATGTTTGCAACCCATTTAGTGAAGAAAGTATTCATATCTAGAATACATAAGGAATTCTCCAAACCAAAAAGAAATGTTTAAAAAGTGCCCAAGTGCTTGCTTTGACAGTGTGTTGGAACTAAAATTGGAATGATACAGAAATTAGCATAGCCCTTGAAACAAAAATTCATGAAGTGTTCCATATTTTTCCAGGAGACACACAAGGGCAAATACTGTATGATTCCACTTGTATTAAATATCTAAAATGGCAAATTCATAAAGACAGGAAGTGATTGGAGGTTAACAGGGGGTATGGAAAGGAGGTGTGGGGAGTTACTGTCTAATGGGTCGAGTTTCTGTTTGAGGTGATGAAAGGGTTTTGGAAATGGTGATGCACAATATTGTGAATGTAATTAACATCACTGAGTCATACACTGAAAGTGATTAAAATGCAAATTTTACATTGTATATTTTTGACTATACTATTAAAAGCACTCAATATTAAAGAGGGCTAAAAATTCAAATAGACATTTCAGATAAAGGGAAATGTGAATGAGCTAATTGTATTTGCAAAGATGCACAACCTCATTTGCAAGTGAAAATAACAGCAAGCTACTATTTCTCACACCACTAGGCAAAAATAATACAGTCAGACAATAGCAGGGTTGGTTTGATGTGGAGCAACAGGAACTTTCACATGTTGTTAATGGGGGTATCAACTGTTTCAAACATTGTGGGCAGGAGTGTAGCATCAGTGAGGTTTAACATGTGCTTCCTTACATAGTAATTGAGGTACAGACTGCTACGAAAAAGATACTAACAATAAAATGCTAACAGTAAAATGGTTTAAAGGTAAAGAAATTTATTTTTCTGATACCTTTCATTCTTGAAGTTTATAGTCCTGATTAGTGGGACAGCTCTGATCCTCATGGTCAACTTTGATCAAGGTCTTTGATCCTTTTCAGGTCGTTGCTCTGCCATCCTCTAGGATTCTGTCATTTTCTGCAAGGTTGTGGATTTGGGTTAGAGGGAAGAGAGATGAGATCATGGAAGTGGTGTGTCCATTGCCTTAAGGCTCTGATCTCAAAGTAGCAGGATGGAAAGCTGCTTAGATTTTATTGGGAAAAACTTAGTCACACAGCCACATCCAGCTAAAAGGAAAGCTGGGGAAGATGTCTATCTGAATACCTTCCATGAAGGTGGGGAGAATGGATTTGGATGGACAACTGGTAGTCTCCACTGTACTCTATGACTCAGCAATTTCACAGCTAGGTATACCTTAGCAACGCTCCTGCACACATGTGAGCCAGGAGCATGCGCAAGAAAGCTCAGATTTCAAGACAATTCATCAGAGGAAAAACCAGGAAATAGTCCAAATGTTCATCAGTGTAGAAACATTAATTTTGGTATATTCATACATACACAGGAGAAAAAAGGAATGAATTACTGCTGCATAATTAGAAAGATGCTCCTAAAGACAATATAGTCAGCTGAGTGGTAGGCATTAATATTTAAATTGCATATGCATACATACACACATATGTACACCTATTCATTACATAGAAGTATATATGTTTGTATTTATAATAACAAAGTTACTTCCTCAAAATTAACTAGATACTATATTTCACCCAGCAGACTGGTAAAAACTAATGTTTGCTAACATTAAACGTAGGCAAGGAGGTGTGGGCAGATGGACAGTAAAAATATAAATTGCAGTTTTACTCTTTAGGGCACTTTGGTAGTATCTAAAAACCTTAAACTGGGCTTTTCTATGAACTCCAGTTTCACTGCTTAACACAAACATAAAGAAATAGTCGTGGAGGCACATAAGCAGGCAATGTGCTAAGATGTCTGATGCAGCAGATTTTAAAATAGGAAAAAAATGAGAATAACAGTTTTTCAGTCTCTAAGTCATGTCCAACCCTGCAACCCCATGGACATCAGGCTCCTCTGTCCTCCACTATCTTCCGGAGTTTGCCCAAATTCATGTCCTTTGAGTCAGTGATACTATTTAACCATTTCATCATCTGATGCCCTCTTCTCCTTTTACCTTCAATCTTTCCAAGTATCAGGGTCTTCTCCTATTGAAAAAAAAGTCGGCTGTTTGCATTAGGTGGCCAAAATATTGGCACTTCAGCTTCAGCATCAATCCTTCCAATGCATATTCAGAGTTTATTTCCTTTAGAATTGACTGGTTTGATCACCTTACAGTCCCAGGGACACTTAAAAGTCCTCTCTAGCACCACAGTTCGGAAGCATCAATTCTCTAGCATTCAGCCTTCATTATGGTCCAACTCTCCTATCCCTACATGACTACTGGAAAAGCCATAGCTTGACTATAAGGACCTTTGTGGGCAAAGTGATATTTCTGCTTTTTAATGCACTGTCTAGGTTTATCATAGCTTTCCTTCCAAGGAGCAAGTGTCTTAATTTCAAGGCTCCTGTCACCATCTGCAGTCATTTTGGAGCCCAGGAAAATCTGTCACTGCTTCCACTTTCCCCTCTCTCCGCTTTTTTTTTTTTTTTTTTTGGTCATAAAGTGATGGGACTAGATGCCATGATTTTAGTTTTTTTAATGTTGAGTTTCAAGCCAGCTTTTTCACTCTCCTCTTTGACCCTCATCAAGAGGCTCTTTAGTTCCTCTTCACTTTCTGCCATTTAAGTGGTATCATCTGCATATCTGAGGTTACTGATATTTCTCCTGGCAATCTTGATTCCAACTTGTGCTTCATCTAGCATAGCATTTTGCATCATGTACTCTGCATATAAGTTAAATAAGCAGGGAGACAATATACAGTCTTGTCATACTCCTTTCCCACTTTTGAACCAGGCAGTTGTTCCATGTCCAGTTCAAAACTGAGAATAATCTAGATGCCATTAATTAAGGAAGTAACCAAGTAAACTATGATCCAGCCATACTACTAAATGTCAGAGTTAGAGGGATATGGAACTATCTGTGCTTAATGTACATGGATCTTTAAGACCCAATGTTCTGTGAAAAGGCAAGTTGCAAAATAAGTGAAAGTAAACAGTATTATGTCTCCCAGAAGAGTGTGTATATGTATATGTACATGTATTTTTTTTGCATTATCTCCAAAAAGAATTTGCTGTTTTAAAAAAAGCTGTATGAATAACTATTGTTTTAAAATATTAGGCTTGAAAATGTTTTAAAAACCAATAAAAGACATTTGACTATCTAAATAAAACTAAATGAAGAGATGATACAACTTATCCATTCATTTAAAAATATTTCTTGAAAGCATACAATGTGTCAGATTCTGGGCCAGTGTAATGAGTTACAAAGTCTCTTCTTTGCAAAATTCAATCATTTGAAGGATTGAATCTCACCAAAAATAAAATTTAGAAACCACAGTTGCTAACCATTTCCATGTATTTTCCTTAAGCAAATGCCCCTGGTTTTCATTAAAAAAAACTGAGTCATTTGGAAAAGTCCAATAATTGTTCAGAGCCTTGGTTTATCCATCTAAAAAATGAAGTGAGTATATATTCTGCTTAAAAGTCAGCTAAAAGGCATTTGAGAGTGCAAAATCTGATCATTCTCTTTATGAAGTGCTACGTGTGGTTGATCAAGAAGAAGAAATGAAGGCAATTTATCTTGCTCTTCACAGAATCTAAGGTATGAAGTGCTAATCATTATAACAAGAAATACAGTCCAGATCAAAATACTGTGAGACGATCACACAGTTAATTGGAGAGTGAGAACCAAAGGGTACTTATTAATAGTAAAATCCACAAGTGTTTTTCAAGGAGGTCAATGTGAAATGAGTGCCTTTTTCAACACCTACACCAAGAACTCAATAATGCAATAGAATGCATGCTGGTTAAATCTGCATTTGTCACTTCTCACCTTTGGAAATCTTTCTTTTGAAAAATTAAAGTTAAGAATTGACTTAAAAGTCAACAAAAGATTGACTACCATGGATGGTTTCAAAGACCTTAAAAACAGTGGTCTGAGAGTTCCTCCGGTTCCTCAAGCACGTGGTCCCTATCTGCACCTCATTTTTCCAGCCACAGCATCAGCCACTGCCCCACTTCTGTGATCTCCAACTCTGAAAACTGCCCTCTTGGATCAGGACCTCCTAGGCTTCCAGCCCATCCCTTCTCTTCTCCCACTCATCATTACCCTTCAGCCTCATTGTGAATCTCAGTCCTCAACTGCAATCCAGCCACTCCACACCATCAAGAACATCAGGTCCTTCTGGCTTCTCCTGCCTTGCAGTCCAGGCTAGATACCACAGTTTGGCCATTTCAGCAAAACCAGGCTTACAACCAGACATTATGGAATTGAGCTCTCCAACATGGTACCCATTAGCTATGTGTGGTTAGTGAGCACTTGATGTGTGACTAGTCCAAATTGAAATATTCTTGTGGTATAAAATATGCTGACATTTATGCCATTCTTCAAGAATTAAGGATTAAAAATGTAAAATATCTTGTAATTTTTATATTGATTACATGTTGAAATGATAGTTTAATAAACTGTGTTAAATTGTGTTAAAGTGAATTTAACCTGCTTCTTTTACTTTTTGTGTGTATTTATTAGAGTATATAGTTTGTATTATATTTCTACCTTAACCAGCTAATGACTGGTGTTGTGAAACAGAATCTGGCTCAAAAGGGCCAGGGATTGGTGAGGTTTAGGTGAGCATCAGGACCATGCAGAGGTGGGTTATGGTACAGGGCATCCAGAGGGACTAGGCTACCACACAGGGGAGGAGCCCCACAACACCACAGATGCCTCTGCCTACAGACGACTGGGCGGGGAGGCGGCTTCCTGAGGAAGCCGCTGGCCATATAGGCAACACCTGGCCCTTTTGCCATTTCAGCTGTTAGTGCTCACTGTGTAGATCTGATGCAAGAAGGGGGATTGGGCAGGCAGAAAGCCCCACATCCACAACTAAATGACAGTAAGAAGACAACTGAAAAAAAGGGGAGGGCCAGGTCAGTTCAGGAGGAGCAATATCATTCCACACAGAATGAGTGATGGAGAGAGAAGAGGTCACTATCTAAATAACCCCACCAATTATCCAAGAGCCAAATGGACAAATGAGTGCTTGAAAATACTATTCGGGGATCCGATGCCTCCCTTCTCCTGGAGATGTAGGTAAATGGTAAATCTGTCTTTCATCCATACCCAGAATCAGACCCTGAGACAGATCAGAATGCCAGCCTATATGGCCCCTTCCCTCCATGGGCCAGTGCACCCTTTCTCCAGCTGTGGGCACTGGTGGCTAGCAGGTCACAGCTGAGCCCTTTTCTGGAGTATTGTCTTTGGCCAAATGGGCACCACCTCAGCTGAGAGGATATGTCTACCCACACCCACCCTTCAGGGCAACCTTCAGAAAGTAACTAACTGAAATGAGAGTTCCAAAGGTCAGCTTCCCTGACTGCAGGGGGACTAACTTTGAGGTAAAGTCTGTGCTCCAGAGTTCCCCAAAGGATCAGGCTAAGCCTTCTCCAGCGAAGACCATAGGTTTGCTCAGCTCTTCCCCCTGCCCCATGACGGTTCTCTCATTTCTTGCCTGAAACACTCTCCACTAAGTCATCTAGCCAAGCTTCAGGCTCTGCTTCTAGTGACCTCACTTAGACAGGAGGGGAAGGAAACACAGAGAGGTGAGTGAGGAAGTGAGATAATGGAGGAGAGGTAGCCACAGAGTGTACTACCAAGCCAGCACCACCATGGGCGACCCAAGATTAACTCTGCGGGGAAGCTGGATGCCAGTGGAGAGCATGTGCCTATAAGTTATCCCACCCAGGGGGCAAGGAAGTGGGGGTATTTATACACCAGTGCTCAGCAGACGTTGGTTCAGGCTGCCAAAGTGGAGAACATCCACTTCACAGCACTGCCAGCTGAGTGAGTACGGCCAACAGCCCTCCGAGGTCCAGAGAAAGGCCTTGGGCCCCGAAGCTGGCAGCTGGAAGTCAGGCCCCTGTGACTGCAGCTAGGGCTGAAGGAACGTGATCAGGGCAACTGCAGTCTCAAACTTGTCTCTGCTTCCTGAGTTCAACACCTGGACCTCCACTACCTCTCCACTAAGCGCCAAACTGACCCAGACACACACTCACCACTCTCACTCAGAATTGTGTGTGTGAGGTTGACTTCACTGAGGACTCAGCAGTGATGACGGAGATGTTCACTCTGCAAAAATGCGAATAGACTCAGAGAACATTACATGTTGCTGTTCTTCGAGGTCCTCCAGCAGCCCCACCCAAGGGACCCTCCCTGCTGCCTCGCTCTAGGCTATCCATGTGGACAAGAGCCCTTGAGGGGATTGGGCAGAACAATAGAGTCACTCATTTTATGGGACTCACTCTCTTGAAGTCAAGTGGGCCTTAGGAAGCATTTGTATGAACAAAGCTAGTGGAAGTGATGGAATTCCAGCTGAGCTATTTTGAATCCTAAAAGATGATGCTGTTCAAGTGCTGTACTCATTATGCCAGCAAATATGGAAAACTCAGCAATGGCCACGGGACTGGAAAAGGGCATTTTTCATTCCAAGTCCAAAGAAAGGCAATCCCAAAGAATTTTCAAATTGCTGTACAATTGCACTCATTTCACACGCTAGCAAGATTATGCTCAAAATCCTTCAAGATAGGCTTTAGCAACATGTGAACTGAGAACTTTCAGATGCACAAGCCAGATATAGAAAAGTCAGAGGAATCAGAGATCAAATTGCCATCATATTCTGGATCATAGAAAAAGCAAAGGAATTAAAAAAAAAATCTATGTGGACTTTCCTGGTGACTCAGATGGTAAAGACTGCCTACAATGCGGGAGACCCATGTTCAGTCCCTGAGTTGGGCAGATCCCCTGGAGAAGGGAATTGCAATCCACTCCAGTATTCTTGCCTTGAGAATTCCATGGACAGAGAAGCCTGGTGGGCTAGAGTTCATGGGATCACAAAGAGTTGGACATGACTGAGTGAATAACACTTTCACTTTCTGCTTCACTGACTATGCTAAAGACCTTGACTGTGTGGATCACAACCAACTATGAAATATTCTTAATGAGATGGGAACACCAGACCATGTTACCTGCCTCCTGAGAAACCTATATGCGGGACAAGAAACAACAGTTAAAACTGGACATGAAACAACAGACTGGTACAAAATCAGGAAAGGAGTATGTCAAGAGTATATCCTGTCACCCTGCTTATTTAACTTATATGCAGAGTACATCATGCGAAATGCCAGGCTGGATGAATCACAAGCTAGAATCAAGATTGCCAGGAGAAATATCAACAATCTCAGATATGCAGATGATACCACTTAAATGGTAGAAAGTGAAGAGGAACTAAAGAGCCTCTTGATGAAAGTGAAAGGAGAGTGAAAAAGCTGGCTTAAAACTCACATTCAAAAAGCAAAATCATGGCATCCGGTCTCATCACTTCATGGCAAATAGATAGGGAAAATGTGGAAACAGTGTCAGATTTCATTTTCCTGGGCTCCAAAATCACTGGGGATGGTGACTGCAGCCATGAAATTAAAAGGCACTTGTTCATTGGAAGAAGAGCTATAAGAAACCTAGATAGTGTATTAAGAAGGAGAGACTTATTATCACTTTACCATCAAAGGTCCATCTAGTCAAAGCTATGGTTTTTCCAGTAGTCATGTACAGACGTGAGAGTTGGACCATAAAGAAGGCTGAGTGCTGAAGAACGGATGCTTTCTAACTGTGGTGCTGGAGAAGATTCTTGAGAGTCCCTTAGAGACTAAACCAGCAGCAAGGAGATCAAACCAGTCAATACTAAAGGAAATCAACCTGAATATTCATTGGAAGGGCTGGTGCTAAAGCTGAAGCTCCAATAACTTGGCTACCTGCTGTAAAGAGCCAACTCATTGGAAAAGACTAATGCTGGGAAAGATTGAGGGCAAAAGGAGAAGGGGGTGACAGAGGATGAGATGGTTGGATGGCATCACTGACTCAGTGGACATGAGTTTGCACAGCCTCAGGGAGATAGTGAAGGACAGGGAAGCCTCTCCTTCAGGGGAGGGAAGCCTGGTGTGCTGCAGTTCATGGAGTCGCAAAGAGTTGTACATGACAGCAACTGAGCAACAACAACTCTCCTGACAAGGTACTTGTGGATGAAGAAAGCAATTTTCCTCTCCATTACATTAGTATTGTGGCATGCTGTTACATTGCCTTGGGTCAAGTTTTTAAGTTTGTATGTTAACTTTGAGAGTAAGTCGTTTGTGTCATTTCTTGGTTATGTGACTTAGCACAGGGGAACGAACTAGAATGCAGATACCAGCACCTCCCAAAGAGCCTGGAGAAGGGAACAAGGGTGAAGGTGAGGAAGCCAACATTGGCCTATTGAAGGAAGTCATGGATAGGATGTGACTACTGGTTGACTCCTGAGCTGACCCAGGCCATCAGAGGCTCCTCATACTCTCTCCCTGGAATGTACGTTCTGCCCACTGTTCCCACACTAGGAGCCATTCAAGGATACAGCCTTGAGACAGCAGTGTGTTACAGTAGACACATGGCAGGGAGGTGTCAATTAGATACCCCTGGCCATACCAGTAGGAAGTATTTCCTTCCCTCTGGCACCCAAAGGACATGCTGTCAGTCAGTGATGTACTCGGTATGTATTTTCTGACCACTTATTGCATCCTGGGCACCATGCTGGGTACTGGGGAAGCAGAGACAGGAAAGTCCCTGTTCTCATGAGTGTGAAATTATGGAGGAGACAGACCCTCCCTTCAAAGACTGCTGCTGCTGCTAAGTCGCTTCAGTTGTCTGACTCTGTGCAACTCCATAGATGGCAACCTACCAGGCTCCCCTCCCTGGGATTCTCCAGGCAAGAACACTGGAGTGGGTTGCCATTGCCTTCTCCAATGCATGAAAGTGAAAAGTGAAAGTGAAGTCACTCAGTCGTAAGTTGCTCAGTTGTGTCCAACTCTTCGCAACCCCGTGGACTGCAGCCCACCAGGCTCCTCCATCCATGGGATTTTCCAGGCAAGAGTACTAGAGTGGGTGCCATTGCCTTCTCCTTCAAAAGACTAAGCAAATATAGTAAGATCATCTCAGAGGGCATCAAGTAAGAACCATGTAGGGGGTAAAACACTGCCTGACAGAGGGTGACCCTTGGTGGGATGAGGAGCACACTTCACCCAGGGCCATTAGGGAGGGCATCTGTGGGCACATGACACTTCATCAGGGGAAAGAACCAGAAGTGTCAGGGACAGGGGAGGGCAGTGGGGCTGAACCTTAGTGAGGAGCCAATAGCTGAAAATGTGGATTGGGCATGAGGTTGGGAAGATGGGCAGGGTTCATTGATATGGAGCTCTGCTCTGTTACAATTTTAAGTATCACGTTCATGGAGATGTATGCTGAAGAATACACCTGTGACCAGAGGTAACATGGCAGGTTTCACTTGGATTTTATCCCCTCCATATGGGCTAATACCAGCAGCATCTGGAATTTAACACTCAAGACAGACTTGGATTCTATGGATGCCATTCCTGGCTAAGGGAGTGGCTTAAGTGGCCTCCCAAGGTCATTCCCAGCTAGGCCACATAGGGAGGGCTCTGCCCATCCACGAGGAACTGTCTCTTGCAGGAAGAGAGCCCACATGTCCGTGATGGCTGGGTCTCCTCTCTTTTCTGAGGCCTTGGCTCCATCCTTCGGTGCTGGTAGCAGCAAACAGGAGCAGGATCCTGCAGCCAGGGATGGAGAAGGAGAGCGAGGAGGCTGTGCAGTGTCTTCCCCCTTGGCCAGTACATGTCCCCGCTCTCTCTCTCTGAGCGCACGGGCACTGGTGGGAGCCTTGGGCTGGCAAGCACACTCCGAGGGATTCCAGGCTCCAAGGGGCACTGGGCACCTCTGGGCGACCCTAGGGTATGTGTAAGAGGAGCCCGTAGCTGCCTCCCATGCTTTGGAATCTGGGGACTCCTTCCCAGGAGAGGTGCCTTGGCAGCACCAGCCTGGATAGCTATCGCCACCCACCAGAAGCCAAATTCCCTTCCCCTCACCCCAGAAGGCTGCAAGGGGTGTAAACTGAGTCACAGTCAAGCTGAGCTCCTGGAAAGGACCCTTCAGAGCCCAGGAGGGCCAAGCTCCCCAGTCCTTCTTGGGAGCAGTCAGTACTTGCACTCTGCCCGTGAGACTGAGGCATCTGGAAGCATCACTGGGCAGCAGCGGGAGCCTGTTGCTCTGGCACTGCAGAGGCCCCATCAGGGACACCCTTGGTAGGGACACAATGGAGAGAATCTAGGGAGCTGAGCAACCCTTCTAACCAAGTCAGGATGGGCTCTGAGTCCTTCTCACATGGATCATTTCCAGACCACAAGGGAGAGCATGGAAATGAATGAGGGAAGAAATGGAGGATAAGAGAGGAGGGGGAGGGGAGAGAACAGAACAACAAGAACCTGAAGAGGAGCCTCACCTGGGTCTCTGTCAAGTGCTTTCCCCCGAAGTAACTGGCATGCATACAAGGGTCCACAAGTCAAGTGTCTCCTTTGCAGCCCTTACAGTCTCCCATTATAGCTGGCTAACAGAAATTCATCTTCTTAATGCTGCTTCGAACAGAGAGGGAGCCTAGCCAAGTCTGGCAAGAGGATCCAGCCATGCATCAGCTGCACCGTGTGTCTGGCATTAGAGGGTCAGGTTTCTCCCATCCACCTTTCTCCTGTCATCAAAAGAGCACAAGGCCCGCAGTGCTTCCAGGGGAGTTGGGGGGAGGGTATCAGGCAGCCAAGTGTGATGTTTCAGACAGGCCCAGCCAGGATGCCTCTGCTCAGCGTCCTCGTGTCTGCTTCCACCCCACCCACCCTGGATGGCTGGATCCACTTTCCCTGTGTCGATGTCTGCAATTCAATCTCACCAGCACATTCACAAATAACCCCTCATCCGCAAATGTTTTCCCCTAAGTCAGAGAGCCAGAGTGCACATGGTTTTAAGAGCATTCCAGCTATTTCTCAGTGTCAGTGGACAAGAACTGGAAGAGAGAAGAGGTCTCCTGGATCTGGTGCCTTCTAAGTGCGGAGACTGGCATAGATTGCTCTTTGCTGGAACTTCAGTCTGCCCACCTAGCTCAGCCTGGAGAAAGGACAGTAAAAGCTCTCTTAGCTGGTCTCAGGAAGCTGGCAGAGTTGATGGTGTGAAAGCGGGAAGGCAGAGTTGCCCTGCCTTCAGAAGCTGTGAGGCTCAGCACCCAGGAGTGGAAGTGAGGATGCAGGCTCCCCTGGTTAGCATCTGTCCAAACGAATTCTTACAGTTACCTTCTGGCCAAAATGGGTTGATAATTTCGTCTGGAGTTTGGAGGTGGTTGCTAAGGGAATCAGGAGGAACGTGTTCGGTATGTAAATCTTATCATTGTTTTCCAAATTAGCATCCATACAATCTGTAACTTTGGAAGACTTGGAAGCTAATTATCCCCTGTTCTAATGATTAAGACAAACAGACACAAGAGGAGAGATCTCAGGAATGAGCCTGATGATGCTATTAACTATTCATGGTTTTTCCTTTGCCACTTCATAAGAAGAAAGTGGAAGCTAAGAGGGAAAATGGCAAAGACCTCATGGCTAGGGACCCCTCATCAATTATGATACAGTTAACCAAAGTTTGCAGCTAGGAAAGGGGAAAAGTAGAAGCATCTTGAATGGTGTTTGATGACAAACTAGTTCAATGCCTTAAAATCACAAGGGGAAGATTAAATTCAGAAATTAGTTTAGGATGAGAGGTACCAGTAAATCTTGAGAAAAGAAGCAGGTTAGTGGGGAAAAAGAAGGCAAGTACACAGAACTGTAACTGTTGTGAAGTATTGATAATTCTTAACTTTTACTCTAATTCCTCTTTATTGATACAACCTTTTTGCTAAAGCTAGTTTACATTTAACAATGCTGGGATCTTTTTATAGAAATAACATTTTTTTTGTGAATAGAGGATGTTAGGATGCAATGATTCCCAAACTCACATGGACTAGAGACATTGAACTCTCCTGGGGTTTCTATTATAAGCTCAGCTATTGAACATCGTGATCTAGTGGTTCCACACTGAACCTAGCAATATGAATTGTCACTTTCCAGGAGATTTTGATGGGCAATTATATTTGAGAATAGTCTGGTGTCTCTGCTATCCATGTGCTAGAGAAGACTAGCTATTTGGACTAAAAAGCCAAGAACCTGTCACACACTTGCTTACCTTCATGGAGAAAGCAATTCCACAAGAAGATAAGTTGCCGTGACCTGCTGTTACTGCACATCAGTGAAGTGATGGGGAGGAAGCTCTAAGGAGCTGGTGTAATATGGTTCCCCCATGCCTCAGAAATGAACTCGTTTATACTCCACAGACTGATGTGATGTAAGAGGAAATAGAAATAACTGTAAGCTCTCAACCTACACCTGCGTCTCATCTCCATGCCTTTTGGGCAAACTTAAGTAGGATGCATTAGAGGTCAGAAAAGTGTTCAGAGAAGAAGATGACAACCAGAATCAAGGCTGGCTTGTCCCTCCCTCTCCCACAGCTCCTGAGGCCCTTAGGTTCTGGCTTCAGAGTGGCTCCTCTGGTAAAGCTATCCCTAATATCAAGGATCTTTCCAAGTATATTATTAACCATCCATCTGGTTAGGAAATATTTATCAAGCTTCAATTACATGCCAAGCATCTGGGTAGCAATTTTAAAATATTTATTTCATTTTATTTAATTATTTTTGGCCACACCACATGCATGTGAGATCTTAGTTTCCCAACTAGGAATCAAACCTATGCCCCCTGCATTGGAAGTCTGGAATCTTAACCACTGGATCACCAGTGAAATCTCTGGGTAGCAATTCTTATTGTACATTAGAGGTGCTGGGGAAACTTAATTACAAATGTCTATCCCCACCTTAATCTTCCCCAGTGCCTCAACAGTAAAGAATCTACCTGCAGTGCTGGAGATGCAGGTTCCATCCCTGGGAAGGAAGATGCCCTAGAGAAGGAAATGGCAATACACACCAGTATTCTTGCCTGGAGAATTCCATGGACAGAGGAGCCTGGCGGACTGTGGTCCATAAGGTCGCAAAGAGACATGACTGAAGCGACGGAGCAGAAACCTTGAGCCCCACCCCAGGAATTTTTAGTAAATTGGTCTGACGTAGGATCTAGGCAACTGTAACTTTTTAGAGCACCCCAGCTTCTCCCAATCAACAGCCGAGATTGAGATTCGGCTGGTTCTAGATTGTTCTTTTTTTTGTGAATAGAGGATGTTAGGATGCAATGATTCCCAAACTCACATGGACTAGAGACATTGAACTCTCCTGGGGTTTCTATTATAAGCTCAGCTATTGAACATCGTGATCTAGTGGTTCCACACTGAACCTAGCAATATGAATTGTCACTTTCCAGGAGATTTTGATGGGCAATTATATTTGAGAATAGTCTGGTGTCTCTGCTATCCATGTGCTAGAGAAGACTAGCTATTTGGACTAAAAAGCCAAGAACCTGTCACACACTTGCTTACCTTCATGGAGAAAGCAATTCCACAAGAAGATAAGTTGCCGTGACCTGCTGTTACTGCACATCAGTGAAGTGATGGGGAGGAAGCTCTAAGGAGCTGGTGTAATATGGTTCCCCCATGCCTCAGAAATGAACTCGTTTATACTCCACAGACTGATGTGATGTAAGAGGAAATAGAAATAACTGTAAGCTCTCAACCTACACCTGCGTCTCATCTCCATGCCTTTTGGGCAAACTTAAGTAGGATGCATTAGAGGTCAGAAAAGTGTTCAGAGAAGAAGATGACAACCAGAATCAAGGCTGGCTTGTCCCTCCCTCTCCCACAGCTCCTGAGGCCCTTAGGTTCTGGCTTCAGAGTGGCTCCTCTGGTAAAGCTATCCCTAATATCAAGGATCTTTCCAAGTATATTATTAACCATCCATCTGGTTAGGAAATATTTATCAAGCTTCAATTACATGCCAAGCATCTGGGTAGCAATTTTAAAATATTTATTTCATTTTATTTAATTATTTTTGGCCACACCACATGCATGTGAGATCTTAGTTTCCCAACTAGGAATCAAACCTATGCCCCCTGCATTGGAAGTCTGGAATCTTAACCACTGGATCACCAGTGAAATCTCTGGGTAGCAATTCTTATTGTACATTAGAGGTGCTGGGGAAACTTAATTACAAATGTCTATCCCCACCTTAATCTTCCCCAGTGCCTCAACAGTAAAGAATCTACCTGCAGTGCTGGAGATGCAGGTTCCTCCCTGGGAAGGAAGATGCCCTAGAGAAGGAAATGGCAATACACACCAGTATTCTTGCCTGGAGAATTCCATGGACAGAGGAGCCTGGCGGACTGTGGTCCATAAGGTCGCAAAGAGACATGACTGAAGCGACGGAGCAGAAACCTTGAGCCCCACCCCAGGAATTTTTAGTAAATTGGTCTGACGTAGGATCTAGGCAACTGTAACTTTTTAGAGCACCCCAGCTTCTCCCAATCAACAGCCGAGATTGAGATTCGGCTGGTTCTAGATTGTTCTAGTTGAGACTAGATTGTTCTAATGTTACTGCAGTGATCCTCGAATCAGCAGCAGGACCACCTGGAGAGCTTGGTGAAACACAGACTTCTGCCTTCACCCTGAGATGTTATGACTCAGCTAGGCTGACGTGGACCCAAGAATTCGCTTTTCTCTGGGAGTCCAGGTAACACTGACCCTTCTTGTCCTGGTTCAGGACGACACTCAAAGCTACTAAGGTACTTAGTGCCCACATCTCATGAAACTTACAGTCAACTGGAAGCTACATTCTCATGCTTATTTCTTAGCTAGCCTCAGAGCCCACTTGAAGTCACATCTCTCTCACCACAGCAAAGCTGTTCTACCTTGTGAATCTCCAAGCCCAAGCCCCTGGCCTGCCCTGAGGGCTGTTTTGATTAGAAAAACACAAATAGCTGCATTCCTATTGGAGTCTTTCCTGGCTGTCAATTGGTTCTCTTCAGTTCAGTAGCTCAGTCGTGTCTGACTCTTTTCGAGCCCATGAATTGCAGCACGCCAGGCCTCTCTGTCCATCACCATCTTCTGGAGTTCACTCATCATGTCCATCGAGTCTGTGATGCCATCCAGCCATCTCATCCTCTGTCGTCCCCTTCTCCTCCTGCCTCCAATCCCTCCCAACATCAGAGTCTTTTCCAGTGAGTCAACTCTTCGCATGAGGTGGCCAAAGTACTGCAGTTTCAGCTTTAGCATCATTCCTTCCAAAGAAATCTCAGGGCTGATCTCCTTCAGAATGGACTGGTTGGATCTCCTTGCAGTCCAAGGGACTCTCAAGAGTCTTCTCCAACACCACAGTTCAAAAGCATCAATTCTTTGGCACTCAGCCTTCTTCACAGTCCAACTCAGAAACCTCTCTGGTCCTTGCACTCCATCCTCTCTATCCTAGAGTCAGCAACAGCACATCAAACTCTTCTCATGCTGGGACTCTCTTCTGGTACCCTCTTCTGCTTTTAAAATTCATGTAATTGTATGGGACCCACCTGGACAGCCTGGGCTAACCTCCCTATCTTAAAGCCCACTGAGTAGCAACCTTAATGCCTCTTCAGAGTCCCCTCACAGTTGCAAATAAGTTAGTGTTGATTGAACAACCAGGACCAGGGGTTTTGAGAGACATCTTTAGACTCCTGCCCACCATGCCACTCTAGGGCTTACCAGGTGGCACTAGTGGTAAACAACCCGACTGCCAGTGCAGAAGATGCAAGAAACTCAGGTTTGATCCCTGGGTTGAGAAGATCCCCTGGAGGAAGGCATGGCAATCCACTCCAGTATTCTTGCCTGGAGCCTCCCATGGGCAGGGAAGCCTGGCGGGATACAGTCCATAGGGTTGCCAAGAATTGGATACAACTGAAGTGACTTAGCACTGGCACATGTATGCCCCCATGGCACTACCCGTTTAGTGGTGCTTTCCAATGAGCAGGCACTTGGAGAAGCTATGCCTTCCTAATGTCAGCCATGTAAATAGCACCTGGCTAACCAGAATCCCAGGGTTTCCAGCACCTGGGCCAGCCCACAGTTAGGAAGGGGTGCCAGTGCCAACTGAGAAGAAAGAAGGGTTCTCAGCTCCTTCTGGCACCATGTGAAGAGGAAGAGAAGGAAAAATGCCTCTGGTCACTGTTAAAGCCTTTCATGGCCTTAATTAAGCTCCAGTAACTTCTAAGCGGGGCTTGCAAAACTCAGATCTGTAGGCAAAGTTGGTAGCAGGACAAATGAAGTCCCGTTCCTGGGAAACTCAGGTCTGTCTAGCTAAAGATAATCCTCAGTGATGCGGCAACTTGTTTTAGACACCCGCCAGGCTCACTGCCTGTAATCCATTGGCCACAGCACAGCCACCAGAGGGTTGTCCAACATGCAGGTATGACTGTGTTCCTGCCTGTTTCTGATCCTTCCATGGCTCCCCATTTGATTCCAAAGGTTTCAAGTTCCTTGAGTATAAGCCTTCCAGAGAATGCCCTCTGGTCTTATCCCTGTCAGTCCCTCCACCCTCATATCCTGTCACTCCTGGCCTCACACTGTCCTCCCTAATTGTTTTAGCTCCCTGTACACATTATGATACTCACTTATCCAGATCTCTGCCCAGGCTGAACTGCCTAGAGTCTTTGACTAATCTTTAATCACCCATCACTCAATTCATGTGTCTACTCTTTCAGGAAGGCTTTTCCCTTTCCATGACTAGATCAGGTTCATTGCCCTTGCATGTCCATTTTCCAATGAAACATCTATCTCCTCCTTGAATGAGCTCCCTGAGCAGTGTGTGGTGCCTGGCACAGTACATGCTCTCAAAAAGGTTGGCTCACAAGCAGCAAGAACAATACCTGCGGCAAGAACTTAGTGCAATCAGACCCAGATTTGTGCATGTGAAGGTGAGTTGAATAATCAGTGTGGAGTCAGGAAAGGGCCAGAACAGGGCCCCTATCTGCTGGACTTGTCTCTTACGTACAGTGCCCTTTGCAAAATAAAAATGTAGTTCTCCTTGTTAAGCAGTTATTAAGTCATCTTAAGATGACAGAGCATTAAACCAGATGTTTCTGAGTATGGAGACCTGTGAGAATTCACAGGTCACACACCTGTCAGCCCAGCCTTCCAGCCTGGAATCTTGACATGAGCTTAAAAGGGTAAAGACAGCAAGGCCAGGACACTAACCTCCATTTCTCCCAATCCTCAGTGTCTAAGATGTTAACATATTGAGATAGTCATTATGAAAGGGTCTGTGATCCAGCATCCAGTTGAGGCCTCTTGGGCAAAGAATGGAGATACCACATGCCCATCACCCTTGACCACGTGGTATAAAGCCTGGCTCTGTTGCTGCCTGGGGCCTGAGTACCTGAGAGCCCATTTTCCCATGTAGTGGTTGCGAAGGCCAAGTTACTCTAACGTACACATGTCCACAGCCAGCCTCTTCCCAGCCCTGGGCCTAGAGGGCTCCCAGTATCAAGATGGAGCCAAATGGGAGGCCTAGGCTGCAGACCAAATGGTCCTCCAGAGCAAAGCACAGTCCCCGAGGGGTTACCTGGGCATCCACATGGCAGGAAGCCTCTGGAGAGAACCTGTCAATCCCAGGCACATCACCAACAACAGGGAGCCCATTGAGAGTCAATGGGCTGCAAAGAACAGAGACTTCTCAAACCAGTTTTTCAATTCCACTGGATACAGTGGAGAAGTGCTTTTATTGGATACCATGGAGGGAAACTGGGGGACACCAGGCCATGGGCAAATCGGAACTTAAGGCGATGGGGTGAGGGGCAAGGAGAGCGAGCTTCTCCCCAGCTGCCTCTGCTCTCCCTTGCCCCTGCACTGTCTTGCCTCCCCTCTCCTCTCACCAGCTCCTGCTAACAGATGGTTTCTGGCCCTACATGACTTAGACTGCTCAAGCCCCCAGGGCTGTCCTAGCCTTCTCCTCTACACCATGGCTCTCTCTCCTGCAGTCTCAATGCTCATGGCCCAATCCAGTCCATTTTCCGCCTTCTCCTGGGAGGGGTCTGAATTGGCCCGACATTAGCCCAGGCACAGTCTTGGATGACCAGGCAGGTAGTGATGGTCAGATGACCACCCTAGGTCCAGCTGGTGTGACTCTGGTTACAGGTTGTGTAATAGCTACAGCTCCCAAGTTGGCCCACCCAGCCCCCTGACCAGGAGAGTGTGGTCAGGGCAGGCGGAAGGGCCTTTTCTTGTACAAGACAGAGCAGCCCTGCAGGCAGCATTACTGGTAAAAGATCCAGAGAAAGCAGCATAGCAGGCACTAGAGTGTGATTTGTGCTGGAGGAGGCAGGGTCCCAAGAATCTGAGGAAGGCTCTCAAATCAGGATGCAGGCACCAGAAGTAGGGGAAGGACAAGGAAGAGCAAGACCTGGCTCAGAGCCATGGAGATCCTTGGGGCTGCTCAGATTCACATCTCTGAGCCTCCACATCACAGCAGTCAGCAGCAGAAAACCACAGGAGAGGCAGATCCTAATGCATATACACAGCTGGGCCCTGACTCCAAAGACTTTCAAGGTATGAGCGTGTCTAGCCTCAGTTCTCGGCATCCTTTCTTCCCATACAAGTTGATTGAGTTGATTCTGTTGTGAGGATGTGCTGTATTCATAAGTGTATTTGGAAGTCATGGGGAGCCAGGCTCAGCCAATACCTCCACCTTCTGACCCCTGTAAATAGGACCCCAAAGCCTTATTTCAATAAAATGATAACTAACCATAAGAATAAAGTTTTGCACAGAAATGATGTTGTAGACAGGCTCCACACTGGCCAAAGAGATGCCTTGAAAATACAAGTAGGTCATGTTACCATTTCATTTAAATTCTTTCACTTGTTCAATCAAGCAACAACTACGTGTTTACTGAGAGATGGTTCTGTGCTGTGGGTGCTGTGGGATCAAATCCAGATGCCCTAACAGGACTTATGTGGCCTCTATCCAATCTCTGCCCACTTCTCTAGTTGAGTAACTCTCAAACATGAGCCACATCAGATCCCCTGGGGGGCTTGTGAAAACAGAGATGGCTGGGCCCCACCCTCAGAGTTTCTGACTCAGCAGGTCTCTATGGTGCCCAAGTACTGGCATTTCCAAGAAGTTCACTATTCATGCTGATGCTGCTGGTCCAAGGACTGTTTGGAGAGCCCTTGCCCCAGCATCACCAGTTTTCATGGCCAGCTCCAGCTTCCAGTCTCTCTGTCTACTTTCCATCCTCCTCCCATACACAGCACCCTCCCCATTCCTGAACTTCCAGGTTCCATATCACACCATGCCATTACCTCCCCTCATCTTTACACCTGATTTCTCCTTTACCTGGAACGCATTCCCTTCCTGACTTCCTCTGGCTACCCTTATTTCTATTTGAAGATCCAGTTTAGATGTCACTTCTTTAGGAAGCTTTACAAGACTTCTCCCTTACTTACTTACCACACAATAGACTTGTCTGGAGCTCCTGTTCTGAGCTTCAGCAGCAGCCTTGTTCTGAGCCCACTGTATCATCAGACCTGGTCTGTAAGGAGAATTTGCATTTCTAAGAAGTTCTCAGGTGATGTTGGTATTGCCAGTCTAAGAATCACACTTAAAGAAACAGTGTAGTACCATATGCATAAAATATTAAAATTCTGCCTGATTTGAATGTAGGCTAATATCTTAATAAGATAACGATCAGTTCATGTTCATTCATTCATTTAGCAAATATTTTCTGATTGATTGCTGGTCACTGGTATGTGTGTGTCTATGTTTCCATCTGTTGATGGGTACCTAGGTTGTTTCTATATTTGGCTATTGTAAATAGTACATCAGAGCTGGTGTGTCTTGTACTTTGGGAGGGCAGGAATCAGAGCAATCCTAGTCACTATTCATCCTTAAGGCCTGTCTAGTGACCTGTAGCCAGTCAGAAAATACTTGCTGAATAAATGAATGAATGAACATGAACTTGATCATTGTTTCATTAGAATATTAGTCTACATTCAAATCAAGTAGAATTTTAATACTTTATGCATACACTACTATAGTGATTTTTAAGGAGTAATTCTTGGACTAGCAATACCAACATCACTTGAAAACCTTTTAGAAATGCAAATTCTCCTTGCAGACCAGCTCTGATGATACTGTGGGCTATATGGGCTTTCTTAATGGCTCAGTGGTAAAGAATCCATCTGTGATGCAGGAGATACAGGAGATGCAGGTCCCACCCCTGACTCAGGAAGATCCCCTGGAGGAGGGCATGGCAACCCACTCCAGTATGCTTGCCTGAAGAATCCCGTGGACTCAGGAGCCTGGTAGGCTACAGTCCATGGGGTCACAGCATTTGCAGCAACATGAATGGACTTGGAGAGTATTAATCTTAGTGAAATGTTAGGCAGAGAATGACAATACTATATAGTATCATTTATGAAAGTGAAAGCAAAGTCGCTTAGTCATGTCCAACTCTTTGTGACCCATGGACTGTAGTCCACCAGGCTCCTCCATCCATGGGATTCTCCAGGCAAGAGTACTGGAGTGGGTTGCCATTTCCTTTTCCAGGAGATCTTCAAGAAAAGAAAAACAAACTAGTGAATTTAAAAAAAAAAAAAAAAAAAAAACAGAATTCACAGGCACAGAGGGCAAACTAGTGGTCACCAAAGGGGAGCAGGAAAGGAGGAAGGGATTAAGCAAGTAGGGGTAGGGGATTAAGAGGTACAAACTCCTCTGTATAAAATAAGTAAGCTACAAGGATCTATCTTACAGCACAGGGAATATAGCCAATATTTTATAATAACTGTAAACGGAGGATAACTTTTAAAATTGTGAACTGCTATGTTGTACACATGAAACCTACACAATATTGTGCATCAACTATACCTCAATTTAAAAAATTTAAAATAGAAATGTAAATTCTCCAGCCCAGACTAATTCATCAGAAACTCTGGGGATGAGGCCTAGTCATCTGGCTTTACTAACCCCCACGTGGCTCCCTCAAGTTTGAGAGTCATTGCCCAATACACGATGATCTCCAAAGGAGTGGAAGCACTGTAGTATTTTACGGGTGATGGCATGCTCAGGTACCATGAGGTCAGCCAGATGTGAACACTGCTTGGCAGATGCTGGACACAAGTCTTGGGAGGGAAGGGTTTGCACTCAGCAGAGCCCTCTGCTCAGGGCAGTCGAGCTCAGTTTATTCTCCAAGTTATTGGTATGTATGAAGCAATGCCTCCAGGGATGGAGGTATCACTACAGATGAAGAGAGTTTGGAGGGAAGATCATTTCTCTGTTGGGTGAATAATTTGGAGACTGAATTGAAAATTGACAACAAAGAAAACCCAGAGAGTTGAAGGCTAATTCTGTGGCTGGAGTGAGTAGCATTGGGAGGGGGAACGTGTTCCGTTCACAGCAGGTTCCAGGGAGCAAGTCCTTTCCAAATTCTGCTTGCTGCCCCTTTGGGAGAAATGAATATCTGGGTATTGATGTCTGAGTATGAATGTCTAATGAGTGTCTGAGTATCTGGGTGTGAGAGACAGATGCTGCAGAAGAGACAATAACATGGCTGTGGGCGTCTCGGGGCTCAGGAGGAAGCTCCAGGACAGGAACAGGATCACAACAGGGGTCAGGATAGTGAAGGGAGCCTGAACCAAAGAAGTACATTAGTGCCATACAACGAGGCAGGTATTGCCATGTACTCACTATAACAGAAGGGACAATCTGTTTGTAGGACAGATATTAAATTAACCTTAAAAATGCATTCCAGTATATATTAGATATGGACAAATATTGATTCCACTCATATGAGATACCTAGAATAGTCAAATTCATAGAGTCAGAAAGTACATTGGTAGACGTCAAGGACTAGGGGTGTGGGGGACAGGGAGTGGAGAGTTAGTGCTTCATGTGGACAGAGTTTCACTTTAAGAAGGTGAAAAATTCAGGTGATGAATGATGGTGAAATTTGCTCAACAATGTGAGTGTACTTAGTGCCACTGAACAGTCCAGTTAAATATGGTTAAAATAGTATGTTTTATATTATGTGACTTTCACACAATGAAAAAAACATTTTTTAAAAAACGTAAATGAAAGGGCCCAGGGCTGTGCTCCAGGGGAGAGCTGACCAAGGTGGTTCAGAAGGCTCTGGAAAGAGGAATCCGAACTTGAACTCGGGGCTTGTCCCTGAAGGCCCACCAAAAAGAGCTCATTTTCCTTTAAAGACTTGGAATATGGGAACTCGTGCATTGAAACTAACTAAAACTTGGCATTGAAGCCGACTGGAAATAGAGCTGACCTGTTTGTTGAATTGTGCCCATGGCAGGCTGGGGTTCTACCGTGTGCTTCTGGATGGTCCAGCTCGCTGCAGCGTTCTTTCAGACAGCCTTCATGCGCCAGCAAAGTATATCCTACCCAGTAAATGAAGTTGACCTTGGGCTACCCTGATGACCCAGAAAGTATAAAGGTGAGGCTTGTCACCCTAACTGGCACCCGCAACATGGGACCCTAAGAAATGAGAAGTCAGTGGAGGAGACGTCCACAAGAACTGGATTTGCCACATGGAGCCAGTAAAGCATTCACCCGGTCACTAAAAACAAGGCATTATTTTAAATGACTGGGTCAAAGGTCAGGGCTAAGGACACCAAGCTCAACATCTCAGATAACCTAGGGGAGACACTTGACCCACAAGGAACTGATTGCTCTAAGAGTATATGTTTTGGTAATAAACACTTCTCCAATACACAGCTAACTGTGTGATCTTGAGCAAGGGACTTAGCTCTTCTGATTCTCGGTATAATGTGAGAAACAAAACAGGGGTATAGCACAGGGACTTTTATCAACATATTGTGATAATCATAGGTTATGGAAAAGAACTTGAAAAAGAATATATATATAACTGAACCACTTTTCTGTACACCTGGAACATTGTAAATTAATTATATTTCAATGCTAAAAAGGGAAGTGAAATATCTACTAGGCAGGATTTTTTTTGAGCATTAAACAAGATCTTAGTGTCTCTCATGGAGAAGGCAATGGCACTCCACTCCAGTACTCTTGCCTGGAAAATCCCATGGATGGAGGAGCCTGGTGGGCTGCAGTCCACGGGGTCGCTAAGAGTTGAACACAACTCAGTGACTTCACTTTCACTTTTCACTTTCATGCATTAGAGAAGGAAATGGCAACCCACTCCAGTGTTCTTGCCTGGAGAATCCCAGAGACAGGGGAGCCTGGTGGGCTGCTGTCTATGGGGTCACACAGAGTCGGACACGACTGAAGCGACTTAGCAGCAGCAGCAGTGTCTCTCATATACACCCGTAGCTGTCAGAGGTACTCATCTCAGACTTCTTGATTGCGGTGTCTGGGCCTGTCTGAATCCTGGTTCACAAAAAGAAAGAAGATATGGGACACAGCCCTGAATTATAGAAAAGCTGTGCTTTGTAATGAGTCTTATAAATTACTGTCAAAAATCAATGATGAAGCTGCTGCTACTCCCTGCCCCCACCCACCCCAGGCTAGCTCTGCAAACTATCTTCTTACTTACAGTGGGAAGAGTTGCCAGCACAAACCCTAGAAATTGCATTCACCCACTTTCTGGAACCCCAGGGGAACTTCTCACACCCTCTTATTGACTAAGTCCTGGCATCTGTAGCTGTTGCTTATTGTTCAGTCACTCAGTAGTGTCCAAGTCTTTGTGAACCCATGGACTGCAGCACACCAGGCTTCCCTGTCCTTCACTATCTCCTGGAGTTTGCTTAAACCCATGTCCATTGAGTTGATGATGCCTTCCAACTATCTCATCCTCTGTTTCCCCCTTCTCCTCCTGCCCTCAATCTTTCCCAGTGTTTGTAGCTAGAGGTGATTTTGTTTGTTTTGTTTTGGCTGATAAAGTCCTCTTTACAAGTTTGCAAGCGCTGCCCACAGCAAACTGGGTGCTTAATCCACAGAAACGTGTTGAATCACCATTCTCGGATATTCAGGTGCTGGCAGGATTTCACACGCACCGGGGCTCTATAGGAAGGAGCTGCCCAGACGTTGCTCTGTGGCTTGAAGATGGCCATCTTCTGGTGCCTTCACATCATCTTCCCTCCAGGCAGGTCTCTGCCCAGATTCTTCCTTCTTCTCAGGACACCAGTCCTATTGAATCAGGAATACCCTAATCACTTCACTTTCACTTGATGAACTCCATGAAGCCCTGTCTCCAAATAAGGTCACATTCTAAAGTCTCAGCATAGGAACTGGGAGGGACATAATTCAATCCTTAAGATCCCTCAACCCCACTTATGTACACTTGTGCCAAATGGGGGATGTGAGTGCAAAGTGGCTTGGTCCAGGTCCCCAGAAAATGGCACATCCCCACAGTGCAGGGGAGAAATCAATATAATATTCATTCTCAGCAGAGCCCACCCGGGGTAGCTCACCAGCAAGACACACACTTGGCCTGGCTCCAGCTGACTTCCTGTAGGCCTGCAGATCTTTTCAGAGTCTGGACCGACCTATTGCAATGACACACGTGTGTCTATGGGTCTCACACATGGGGAACTATGCAGAGTGGTCAACACCGAGGTTTCTCGCCTCTCCTCCTCCCCAGCTAGCTACAGAATGTAACAACTCCATTAAACCTCAGGATAAGAACTGCTAGAAGGTTCTGCTCCTCAGGAAGCATCAGGAGCAGGTGGAGAGGTAAAGGAAATCCAGTGTCGTCTATAGAATGTGGAGTGAAGATGCCCAGGGCTCCTTCTGCTTGCTGTCAGGCTGGGTGACTGGCAGCTTTGGAGGACCTCCTCAGCAGCACCTCCATCCACATCAGGGACAGAAGAGGAGTCAGGGGCTCAGGTACATCTGAGGGTTACACACAGATAAAACAAGAGCTGAGTCAGATCTTTGCAAATCCTGCTCTGAATCTCCTAGACAAATCTGAAGCACTTATATCACAGTGGGTGGACAGAGTGCCCAGGAGGCCACAGGATCCCTGCCCGGAGCCTCTCACAGCCTTGCCGCCCAGGATGGACGCTATACTTCCCCCAGTGACCGTCTCAGCCAAAGCAGGAAGTTTCCCCTCTGTCTTTTTTGGACAAAATGAGTGTTTTCTTGTCTCAGCTTTAAAATGAATCCAGGGAACACCTCCTAAGAGCCGTCTTCTCTGAAGACTCAGCCCAAGGGCTGCACAGTGGCCAGGAGGTGCCCTGGGAAGCCCTGACCTTCCCCGCCCAGGCAGCAACAGGCCTCTCTCCACACCTGGTCTTCTCCTGGCCTCCTTCATTTTCCATATACATGTTTATGAAAATGAAAAGCCCTGAAGATCTGATTGGGGGACCGAGGTGGGAGAACAAATGGCTGAGCTTGATAAGCTGTCACAGGAAGCTGGTGGGCTCTGGGTGAGGTGCCGTCTGGGCCTTTAAACAGAAGAGCTCCATGGATGAGCTGAAGAGTGACCCCAGGGACAACAAAAGCTGAATCCACGTTCTTCCTCAGTGGCAAAGCTGAAGGGCTTTTGCTATAGAAGGTTATCATTTAAGAGCAAAAATAACCCTCAGCCTTTTCTTAGAGCAGCATTTTGAGCAACAGGCTCAGTCATCCCAAAGAATTAAAACTCCAAATACACAGAAGGATCCCAGCATGAGAATTCAGTGGAGTGCTGCTGAAAAAAAGCACTCTATAGGCACTGATGCATGAAGTAAGCATGATTCATTGTTACCTTGCAAAAGTGCCCCCCAACAAGATGGCACAATCCATCAAGGTCTGCAAGTGGTGAGGAGCTACTTGATTGGACTCTGAGTTCTCACACCAAGAGCATTGAGATTTCAAGCTCTGGCTTGACTACACTGGCAATTAGCTGTGTGACCTCACACGTTCCTTAACCTCTCTGGCCTCCACTTCATGGCACTATTATGAGGTTGAATGCATGCATGATAATGGATTAACACCATTCCTGGCAGGCATGAGTAATTGCTCATTAACCCGTCCAACTATGCTATGGGGCTCTGCTGTGTGGATATACCAGACATGCACTGAACAGGGATGGCAGTGGCCACTTTTCCTTGAACTAGTCTCTTGACTTCAGCTTTCCTTACCTGAAGAATGGACAGAAGGACTTCTGCCTGCTGCTCTGGGGGCCAAATGAAACCACCAGTGGGAAGGTGCTTTGGGATCAGAGATGATGCAAATTAATGTCTTTACATTTGATTCGAGAGTGCCTTCCATAGAGTCAGACTCATTCGTTTGATCTCTCTGTGCTCCAGTTTTCCATCAGCGAAACAGGGATAATAAAGGCAAACATCTTGTAGGTTACTGCAAAGATTAGAAATCATGTGCTAAATGCTTGGGAGAGAGCCTGGCATGTGGTAAACACTCGTTAGTCCTCTTGTTTCCGCCACTGGCCTCGCTGTTATGAACAGGAGTACATGCAATACTCGTGGCCATAATTCTGCTTTCAGCATTGCTTGCTTCCTAAGTGTTCTCTGCTCACCCTTCACTGCCAGAGACCCCTTCCCGTTGTATAAAAGCCTGAACATCAGGCAAGTGACTTGGTTTCCCTTCTTCCCAGTAGCCACCACTGTAACTAGGGTGCTTTCTACTCCACAGTCCTATAAATCAAGCTTCGCTAGTTCCCAGTTTTCAAATCCAGGTGCTGTGAGTCAAATCAGGCCCCGCCTGTTCCCAGTTCATTTGGATTAATTCCCTGCTGGGGGGGTGTTGATGGTCTCCTGGAGGCAGCTGGGAGGAGGGGAAGGTTTCGCTTGTCAGGATTGTCTTGAGGTGATGATGCCAGAGGCAAAGGTGCAACCTCTGTTCAAGACCAGTTTGTGGGAAACAGCAGAGAGCTGGCAAGTGAAGGCTTCGATTGCTAAGAAGTCACGGCTGTAGTCAAAAGGGTCCACTTCATGGCACTATTATGAGGTTGAATGCATGCATGATAATGGATTAACACCATTCCTGGCAGGCATGAGTAATTGCTCATTAACCCGTCCAACTATGCTACGGGGCTCTGCTGTGTGGATATACCAGACATGCACTGAACAGGGATGGCAGTGGCCACTTTTCCTTGAACCAGTCTCTTGACTTCAGCTTTCCTTACCTGAAGAATGGACAGAAGGACTTCTGCCTGCTGCTCTGGGGGCCAAATGAAACCACCAGTGGGAAGGTGCTTTGGGATCAGAGATGATGCAAATTAATATCTTTACATTTGATTCGAGAGTGCCTTCCATAGAGTCAGACTCATTCGTTTGATCTCTCTGTGCTCCAGTTTTCCATCAGCGAAACAGGGATAATAAAGGCAAACATCTTGTAGGTTACTGCAAAGATTAGAAATCATGTGCTAAATGCTTGGGAGAGAGCCTGGCATGTGGTAAACACTCGTTAGTCCTCTTGTTTCCGCCACTGGCCTCGCTGTTATGAACAGGAGTACATGCAATACTCGTGGCCATAATTCTGCTTTCAGCATTGCTTGCTTCCTAAGTGTTCTCTGCTCACCCTTCACTGCCAGAGACCCCTTCCCGTTGTATAAAAGCCTGAACATCAGGCAAGTGACTTGGTTTCCCTTCTTCCCAGTAGCCACCACTGTAACTAGGGTGCTTTCTACTCCACAGTCCTATAAATCAAGCTTCGCTAGTTCCCAGTTTTCAAATCCAGGTGCTGTGAGTCAAATCAGGCCCCGCCTGTTCCCAGTTCATTTGGATTAATTCCCTGCTGGGGGGGTGTTGATGGTCTCCTGGAGGCAGCTGGGAGGAGGGGAAGGTTTCGCTTGTCAGGATTGTCTTGAGGTGATGATGCCAGAGGCAAAGGTGCAACCTCTGTTCAAGACCAGTTTGTGGGAAACAGCAGAGAGCTGGCAAGTGAAGGCTTCGATTGCTAAGAAGTCACGGCTGTAGTCAAAAGGGCTGCCCCTCTAACAGTGCAGAAAGACCCATTTGGGCACAGACTGTATTTGTTTACGACTGCTGTAAAAAATGACCACAGACGTGGGGGCTTAAAAGCACACACATTCATTATCTCATGGTTCTGCAGGTCAGAAGTCTCAAATAAAAGGCATCAGCAGGGCTGTAATCCTTCTGGAAGTTCTAGGAAAGACTCTGTTCCCTTGCATCTTCCAGCTCCTGGTGGCTCCAGGCAGTCCTTGGCTTGTGGCAGAATCTCTTCAACTTCGGAGTCATCTCCACAAGGCCTTCCCTTCCTGTCCCCTGAGTCTTTCCCTCTTATGTCTCTTATAAGGATAAATGTCACTGGATTTAGGGCCTGCCTGGTTAATCCAAGGGAGTCGCGTGGATTGCAAGGAGATCAAAGCCATCAATTCTAAAGGAAATCAGTCCTGAATACTCAATGGAAGGACTGAGGCTGAAGCTGACGCTCCAATACTTTGGCCACCCGATGTGAAAGAATTGACTCATTAGAAAAGACCGTGATGCTGGGAAAGATTGAAGGCAGGAGAAGGGGACGGATGACAGAGGATGAGATGGTTGGATGGCATCACCATCACCGACTCAATGGACATGAGACTCAGCTGTCTCCAGGAGTTGGTGATGGACAGGGAAACCTGGAGTGCTGCAGTCCATGGGGTCTCAGAAAGCTGGACACGACTGAGCAGCTGAACTGAACTGGTTAATCCAGAATGATCTCATCTCAATATTAATAACTTAATTGCATTTGCAAAAAATCCTTTCAACAAACAAGGTCATATGCAGAGGGACCGGGGGTTCAGACCCCCTCTTTTGTGGTGCTCACTACAGAAGGAATGATTGGATAAATGGATGAACAAGTGAATGGGGTACTTGCCTGTTCCTTAACCAGAATCCCATTTTGTGGGGAGGTGCATACAGGGATGGTCTGTGAACTGGAGGGACCCCAGGGCACCCCAGCTCAGTCCTAAAGTTGAAGCTGAGCCCCCAGAGGAGAAGGTGAACCCGCTGGGTGTCAAAACAACACATACACTGGGAAGCTCTGGGTCTGGGCGCAGGTGACAATTGAAGTGAAATGGAGCTGCCATCGACTGGGGCATCCCAAAGTTTCGGTGACAAAGAGCAGAAAGAGAAGAACGCTGAAGAAGTGTCCCAGGCTGGCTTGGGAGTGGGCTCACACTGACTGGGAGGCCAGGGTGACCATGTCTAGGGGACCAGAGTATGGTTGCAATGGAATAAATGGGCCCAGAACTGGGCAGAGGTGGGCCCAGCAAGCCCATCTTGTTAGGGAGGGGCAGTTGGCATCCCCTAGAGCTGCTCCTTAGGCTGCCCACTGGAGCGAAATGGCCTATCCGGGTTCCTGGACAAGCCTCAGCTTACAGATGAGGAAACTGAGGCCCTGGGAGAGGGGAGCATCCCCCACAACGATCAGTGGTACAGCCACAGCTGAAGCCTGGGCTCAGCTCCTGGCCCTGTTCCTCTTCTCTGTGTGCACAGCTGGAAAGCATGGCTGCGAAGGCAGTCCAGCCCACGTGACCACATCTCCCAGAAAGTCATCAGGGCCGTGGTGGTAGAGAACAGACATGATAAGAGTTACAGTGTGAAGCTGGAGTGTGGCCTAAATTCAAGCAAACCTGAAATGTGAACAATAGCGGGTAGTGAAAAATGCATCCCACGCAACCTTCTGATGGAATATGCCGCCCTTTGGGGGGAAAGATTTGCTGCACATCTGATGGAGCCAAGGCTTCAGGGTAGGAGCGCCTGCCTGGGAGGACTCTAAAAGGCAGGGAAGGAGAAACAGGGGAGAGCTGGGGCCGAGGGTGAGCTGAGGAGGGGACGGAAATGGAGCAGGTGGGTGTGACGTGCCCACAGGAGACAATGAGTGCTGTGAGAGAAGAGGCGGCCTCTGGCTGTCCCGACACACACCCAGCCTGGCCATCTCTTCCAAGACCCTTCAGAGAAGCCTGCACAGCCCAGGGATGGATGGGGGGTGGGCATTTGGAGTCTCTGAGGCTTGCTTCATGTGTGTAGAGACCAGCAGTGTCACAGGCAAAGGTGTGAAAGGCTTGAGTCCAGATGTCTGCAGACAGACAGGGGAGCCTTTGGCCTCCCACACACCATGCAGTTGGGATGGACCTGGGCCCATCTCATGCAACTGACCCTTGGGTTACGTCTCTTAATGAAAGCAGTCCATAAATGGTCAATGATTGTCACAACAGCTGTGATCAGAGGTGACTTGGTCTCACACAAGGTGTGCTTTGAATGGCTTTTCTTATTTAATCCCACCTCTAGGCAATTTCTCCCGCCAGTCCACCTGGGCTTAGCCCCCGCCTGCTCACAGTCACACACGAGGGGCACACACACGCTCATGGCCAGGTTCACTCCCAGACCAAGCCCTCGCTGACCCCCCACGCTGCTGGCCCCTCATCAGGGCTGGGGCTGAAGTCCCCACGCCAGCCCCCTTCTCTCACCCACTGCCGGATGCCAGAACTGCCTCCTACCCTCCCACCGACTCCTGCTCTTCCCTCTGACTCTCCCACCAAATCCCCAAATTCTATCAAGTTCACCTCAGGCTTGAAAACTGGTCCTGCCCAGACCCTCCTAGGAGTCATGTCACCATTCTGCTTCCCTGCCTCTGTCCCCTCCCCAGGGGTATTCATGCCCTCGGCACCCACTCTTGGTGTCCCCCAGCTGCGTCCAGCCCCCCTCCAGGGTCACCCCTCCTTTGCCTCTTCCTCCCCAGGCCTCGGCCCTGCTGACAGAGGTGAGAGCAGGAGGCCTCGTCCTTGTCTCAGGGCCTCTGCGCCTGAGAGAGGTGCCCCTCTCTCCTCCTGGCCCTGCCCAGACAGTCTTTATCCCCTCACATCTGACCTTAACAAGTCATTGCTCTTCAGTCTGGAAAGAGTGACTATATGTCTGTGTGTTTGCACGCTCAGCCACTCCAGTCAAGTATGACTCTTTGCAACCCCATGGACTATGGCCCCCCCAGGCTCTTCTGTCCATGGGATTCTCCAGGCAAGAATACTGGAGTGAGTTGCTGGGCCCCGCCCAGGGGCTCTTCCTGACACGAAGATTGAAACTGTGTCTCTTACATCTTTTGCACTGGCAGGTGGGTTCTTTACCACTAGCACCACGTGGGAATCCTGAATATATGGTAAACATATGGCCAATTTACTTTGCTGTGCAGCAGAAACTAACTTTGTAAATCAACTATTCTCCAACAACAAAAAAAATTTTTTTAATGTCATTGCTTATCTCTTCCCTAATTTCTACATTCTTTCTCTCTTTAGGACTGAAAAGTTTGGAATAAGTCTTGATTCTTCTTTTTCTATGCCCACTCTTGCTATTCTGCCAGTTACCAAATCCTGTGCATATTTCACAAATATTGTTGAATTGGATTGAAGAATTGATAAAACAGCCTAGTTGTGGGAGGGCAGAAATTTCCGTCCAAAGTCTAACACAGGCTTTGTTACGGATCTGTTTGCTTATCCATGAAAAGGGGGTAGGACTAGCCCCAGACATTGCTAAGAGATTCTCTCTGCCATTGCCTGCACTCTGGGCCCGTAAGGAAGTTTGTCCTACCGGCGCCATCTCCCCTCCAGCGCTGGATGGACAGAATGTGGGGCAAAGGCGCTCTGTCCACTGGGTCTCCTCTTTTCCAGGTGTCACCGGACCTTCTACTGTCAGGACAGGACTAGTTTCCAGACCACACATCATACTGTCCCTGAAATGTGCCAGACATTGCAGCCCTTCATCCCACACACAGGAGGACCTGACTTCCCTCACAAGGCTCTAGATAAGGACACTCTTCTCAACTAGTTAGGATCCCCCTGGCACTTCATCAAGTGTTCATTGCTGAGATGAGAGTTTCCCTGCTGTCCAAGGGGCATGGACCTTCTACTCCGATCTAAATCTGAGCTCAAGAAGGCTAGACTGTATAAGCTAGAAAGTATTGCTAAGAGGTGCCGCCCAGACCACGAACACTTGAAACTGTCCTGTGGGTGCTGAGAGGAGGCTGTCCCCACAGACTGGGCAAGTGCCCCCACACTAGGGGCTCAGTGACTGTCAGGGCCTCTCTGTCCCTGCTGCCTCCAGCCCCACTGCCTCCAGCTTTCCAGCAGGACCCAAAGCTCCTGCTGTCCCAGCGTGTGGCTCAGGCCGCTGTGGATCACACGTGCAGGGCTTTTTCCAAAGCAGGGGCAAGTCACTTATATTGTCCCTCAGGGGCTAAGTGGGACCCCACTCTGTGCTGTTTCTTAAATGCTGCATCTGGGGACACGTGAAGCACCAGCCCAGTTCTCAGAGCTCTTCTGGCATCAAGCACTCAGCTGGCCAGTTGGGCATTCCGCACACAGCTCCTCAGCGACAGGTACTGGCTATGCGGGAGTGACCCAAGCTGGGGTTGCTCTCGAGATCTGCTCCTCAATGGGAGACCAGGCTGAGGGAGGGGAGGGGCAGAGGCTGAGATGTGGCCTCAGCCACAGAAGAGGCATGTTCAGAGGGGCTGGGGGAACTACTGTGTGGAGAGGTCCCGGCTCCAAGCCGTTTGCACAGGAAACTGAAGAAAGAAAGAGTGAGCTCTCCCCACAGAGGGGCTGAGTCCCCCGTGGTGCAGCCCTGCAGCTGTCTTCAAGCCAGATCGTTCTGTGCCGACAGTGTCCTGGGTCCTACCCCTCGTCTCCAGCCTCCTGGAGATGCCCTCTTGGAGCTGAGAGGCTGACCACCTGAAGGCCTCCATTCACAGACTCTCCACTAGAGGGCAGCCCTGGGTGAGGGCAAGGGTCTGCCCTCCTGTGAGCTGGCTGGCTCTCTAGGCTCAGGGTCCTGACTGGAGCTTCCCAGATGGTGGAAGATAAGGCACTCCTCTGCCCCACCCCCTTTTGTACCTGCTGGGTCCTCTGTAAATCTGCTCTCACAGGCCACATGGCCCAGCACCCTTCCTCTGAGCTCAGAATAAGCTGACCTCACACCCAGCTGCCCAGGAGGCCCCACGTGTCCTGGCGAAGGGATTCACGGTGAAGAGAGAGCCTGGGTGCAGCTGAGCTCTGGAGAGGAATGTCAGAGTCACACAGGCAGCCCACTCGTGGCTTGCTTCCCCAGACCCATGGGGCAGGCAGAGAGCATTTGAGGGGCTGAAAGCTTGCCTGGCCCTGGTTAAAAGTCAGTGCGAAGGGTGGCCTGGAGACCTTTTAAGAAAACATATAGACATGTGGCAGGAGTCAGGGTGCTGCCTAGCCAAGCTCTTAGAAGGAAGCCCAGTTTGCAGAACATAAAATCAGGAGTGAAAGATAAATAGACTGGTCAGTGGAGGATAGATAGACTCTCGTCCCCTGGGTATCCATAACTACCCACCTTCTCCACCCTGGCATTGATCGGCACTGAAGCACCTCACTGAGAGGCTGAAAGTCTCAAGGATGCAGCTTGAAACAGCCAAGCTAGGCTGCGTGCGGCCTTGGATGGCCAGAAGCCTGGGAAGCCCTGGGTTGGAGCATGTGGGAGGGTGACCTACTTTCAGAGGAGCCCCTCCCCACACTGGGGCAGCTCTTCTGTTGACAAGATGAGCTGTGTCTTTCACCAGAACCCTGGAAGAGAATTTTGGCCTCTGAGTGTGTTCCTGATGGGTGACATGGGAGCTGGGGGTCTCTGCGTGTTCACCTGCTCTCGAGGCAGTCACAGGGACACAGACCCAGGCAGGGGCAGCCCCGGAATACCCAAAGACAAGGCCCCACGGCATCCTGGAGGCCAAAACATTATGTTACCTGTCTTGCCCAGGCCCAGTCACCATGCCATGCGGTGCAGGATGCCAAGGCAAGCAGCACTGTGCTTCAGACCAGAAGGGGTCTTGCACCTGGCAAGTCCTTTGGGCTCAGAGAAGCTGCTTTGTCACACTTTCAGTAAAGCCGAAAAGGGGTGCATGAGCAGCACACATAGAGACACCCCCAATATGTTTGCATGCACAGCCTCTCAGATACTCACATCCGAGCGTGCACACCAGTGCGTGGCTGGCACAGATTTGTGGCCCACATATAGGGCCCTGCGGTAGTTTTACAAAGTGGTCAGGAGAAAGGACTGGGGGCCAAGAGCGCTGCTGTCTAGCTCTGTGTTCTCTGATCATTATCCTACCTCTCTGAGCCTTGTTGTGTGTCAGAACCGTCTGCCTCCACAGCTCACTCTGAGGGCAGGAAGGGGACCTGGCTCCCAGAGCCCTGGCCTGAGGCGTGTCCTTGAACATGGGGATGCTGGCGAGGTGTGGTCATCAGGGACAGCAGTGCTGAGTCGCGGCTCTGGAAACCAGAAGGACTGACTCCCCGTTTATGTGGTGGACTGTGGACTGGGGGCCTATTGCTGTTTTTAGGCCAGTCTTTCAACTCTCGTGATCCACGGGGGAGGGTCCTTAGCCAGCATCAGGAGAGGGATGGAGTTTGGGGAAATTCAGCCTACAAGCTCTTTTCTGGAAGACCTAAGTGTTAGTAAGTCTGCACAGAGGCAGGCACTGACCCAGGGAGACAATGAGGGGAAGGAGAGCTGGGATAAATATAGAGAAAGAGAAACTGTAAATAGAGCGGTGACGGATGCTAACGGAACGAGAGAGGGCCGGGATACAGGGCTCAGCTGAGGAAGACCACAGAGACACAGCCAGCCAGAGACCCACTGACAGATGGACACAAGGACCGTTCTTGCAGGTTCACACGCTTGAGTAATCTCCTATGCCCAGACCCCACAGCTGGGGACGGAGAACAAAGGATGGAAACCCAGAGTCCCGTCTGCCAGTGACCTTGGCGCCCACTTCGTGCTTGGACTCCCCAAAGGCTCTTCTCTCCTGGCAGCTGAGTCCCTGCCAGGCTGCTGGCCATCGGGCCCGTGTCGTGCCTGGGCAGTGGCAGAGCCTGCAGGGAGGGAGGCATAGGGGCAGTGCAGGTCACCCGCTAACCCAGGCATCAGGAGGAGACAGCGGGGCTTCCAAGAGCTCTGTCCCTCCCACAGCCATAGGCAACCGCCAAGACCTTCCCGCGTCAGCCTTGCATTTTCGTGACATAAATGAGACTTCCTGCAAACTTCTCCCTGGAGGAGTTGCCTGCCTGAGTCCTGGCCCTGCGGGCCTGCCCATCTCCCCAGCTTCACCTGCTCTGTGAAGGGTGTGGCAGAAATCCCTTCTGTCCTCTTTGTATGCTTGTGGTTAATTCTATCCAAGAGGGATAAATGACAGGCTGTCCACGGACCTAATCATCTGCCGGCCCTCCACTAATTCACCCCGGAGAGGAGTTGGCTGCCATCCCACCACTAGGGAATGTGGGGCGGGAGGGGCCGGGCCATGCCTGGCAGGCAGAGCAAAAGACTCACGGCTATAGAGGGCACCCGGCAGGATACAGGCGTCCCTCCTCGTGGTGGGAGGGTGCAGGGCATGTCTCAGGCTCGTGGCCCTCCTGCAGGGGTGCTGGCTGCAGTGATGTCACATCTGATATGACCTCTGTTCTAGGAGCTGATGCCCACGTGTCCACAAGGTGTTCTTGCGATGGACTGACTCGTCTTAAAATACCTCTGTGGGTTCCCTCTGGTTCCTTCCTATCTCTCAGCAATTTTCTTTATCTCTTTCCTTGATTACTCTTTTCCCACCCACCCTTAACTGCCGAGGTTCCCCAGGTGCCACTCTGGGCCCTCTCACTTCTCACTCCATCACCCTCAGGACCCCCTGAACAAGCATTGCAGGCCCTGAGCCAGGCCCAGGGGAGCAGAGGGGACAGAGTGTCCCCTGCCCTCAGGAGCCCAGTCTTCCGGGACCGCAGTAAGAATCAAGTGATGGTAACATCCAGGAGCCCCGTGCCTGGGGGCCATTCATGTGCCTAGGTAGCCCAGTGTTTTTTTCCTTATATGGGAAATGAGAATTTTCTCAGAGGTTATTGGGATGATGGAAAAGTAGAAAGTGCTCAGAGCAGTGCCTGGGAAGATATGCGTTCAGGTAGTTAAGACGACTCTGATAACCTGAGACACTGATGAGACCCACTTCAGCCTCAGCCCAGACCTTCCCCTGTGGATGCAGGTGAGTACCCCCAGCCCTTCCCCCAGGCATGTCCACGTGGGCATCCAATGGCATTGCAAATCTAACAGTTCTCAATGGAACTCATCTCCCACTCCCTACGTGTGTGTTGGTTCACAGCCTGGGAGGTCCCCAGGTGAAATCTGAAACTGAAATCCTCTTCTCTCCTTGCCCTGAAGAACAAGGGGGGCCCCCACTCCAGTTTGGTAAGCAGCAGGTTTCATCAGGAAGGAAACTCACATGAGAGGCTCGTCTTGGTTGAGTATATGAGTAGACTGCCATACCCACCTGCCATGAACTTAAAACTTTATGTAGAGGCTTGAAGAGGTTCAGTCTAGATGTACTCCATGACTTTGCTCTCTCAGAGCTGTGTCCTTAACACAGCTCCTAGTGCAGGAACAGTGGATAGAATGTACATCCCAAGGACAGGAAGAGGGAAGGAGCCTCTGATTGCTCGGGTCCAGCTTTCAGTCAACTGGCAACAGTCATGTCCTCTTGATAACTTGCTGCTACGATGTGCTCCATAGTGATAGCACCACTGTCCATTCCTTGGTACAGTTGCATGAGCGGGACCCTAGGAGCCATCTCCTATCCAAACCAAGCAGTCACAGTGTCCTGGGAACTGTGAGGAATTGGTTCGGATGATATAGGAAAACTCTTGAACTGCAAATAAGTCTCCTCAAAAGATAAACAATGAATTATCACCTTGTGAACCCATTCCTACATATCACTCCAACTCATAGGTACATATCCAAATAATTGAAACAGATACTCAAACAAATCTTTGTACACAAGTACTTGTAGCAGCACTAGTCACAAGACCCACAATGTGGTAACAAGCCAGATGTCCATCAGTGGATGAATGGATAAATGAAATGTGGCATATCCACACAAGGGAACACTGTTCAGCCATAAAAAGGAAGTACTGATCTATGTGGATGAACATTGAAATAATAATGCCAAGTTAAAGAAGCCAGACACAGCAAGTAATATACTGTGGGATCCCTCTGATTTTAACTTCAATTCCAAAATGTAAGGCTTTCCCCACATGCTTCTAAGCCATTCCCTGACCCCAACTGGGTGTCCTACAATTCAACTCAATTCTGACCCTATCACCTGGAGATAGCATCAGGTGCCACAGGCTGGGGCTCAGTGGCTGGCTCCACTTCAGATGTCAGTCCCAAGGCCAGGTTATTACCTATGCTTCTGACTGACTGGCTATAAATCAGAGGTTCTCCTGACTCTTTCCTGGGGTTGAATTTATCTGCTCTTAATAGAATGGCTCACAGAACTCAGGAAACCAATTTACCCACTAGATTACCAGTTTATTCCAAATAATATCAAAGGGTGAAAATCAAAAGCCAGAGGAAGAGCTACCTAAAGTAAGGTTCTGAACAAAGGAGTTTCTACTCGCTAGAGTTTGGGCCCTGCAAGGTGGCATGTGGAAGAGTTCTGATCCACCAGCCTGGAAGCTCTCTGAATCCCTTCCTTTTGAGTTTTTATGGAGGCTACATTACACAGGGGCTTCCCTGGTGACACAGATGGTAAAGAATCTGCCTGCAAAGCAGGAAACAGAAGTGGGTTTGAACCCTGGATGGGGAAGATTCCCTGGAGAAGAGAATGGCAACTCACACCAGTATTCTTCTGTGGAGAATCCCATAGTCAGAAGAGCCTGGCTGGCTATAGTTCATAGGGTCATAAAGGGTTGGACACAACTGAGCAGCTCACACCTACACACACACAACGTAGGTGTGAGTGATGACATCATTGGCCACTGGTGATTGGATTCAACCAATGTTGAGTCCCTTTCCCCTCCGCAGAGCTGGAAGGCTGAGGATGAGACTGAAAGGCCCAAACTTCTAATCATGTGGTTGGTCCCCTGGCAACCTTAGGTGACCAAGGAGCTTTCCAAAACTCACTTCATTGATAAAGCAAAAGACACATTTATCAGTCTCATCACTTAGGAAATTCCAAAAGTTTTAGGAAATCTGTGCCAGGAAGAGGGAAATGCTGCTACCCTGGACTCAGGAGCATCTACCTGGACTGCTGGGGAGCCCTGCTCTGGAAGTTCCTGGAGTCAGGAGCAGGCAGGATAGGGTCTGTGGGGCTGCTTCTCCAGGAGGTGCCTACAGGGGCAGGGACACTTATTAACAGAGAGGGAGGGGCTCTGACCAAAATTACAGCAGAGGCCCTGCTCCATCACACTATTCAATCCTGGTCAATAGCTTGCCTATACTTGGATAAAAATTCTGTTCTTGAAGGAGTCCAGAAGAGCTCACATTGGGACTTCTATCCAGGGGCTGCTAATGGTGATTCAGTCCAGAGTCTTGCAGGTTCTAGGGAGAGCAGCCCAGCCACAGCAGGTGAGGTAGTAAAGTGTCACTTGGCTGAACGGATCCCTTGCTTGTAAGTGCCCCCTCCCTCCGACACCAAGCTAGTGTCCTGCCGTGGCTGGGAGCCAGGGCTTAATCAACTGCTGGGAGACTAGACCTGCTATAGAACACCCACTAGCATCTGGGAGACCCACCCCCCCCCCCCCCCCCCCCCCCCCCCCCCGCGCCGTGATGGTGATAAGATCCACTTGCATTCTTATATATCCTTTTCCCAAAGCACAGAAGCCCTATTGACTCTCCTTACCATTTCAGCTTCCCATTCTACTCTCTCCATCGCCACACAGGGGCTCAGGTTCGTTCAGCTCCCCGCAGCGACCAACAGCCTTCTAGCCTTCTCCAGGCTATCCCAGCACAAAGATGAGCCCTTCACTTTGCTTCAGCCGTTCTCAAAATGTGGGTCCCAGAGCATCAGCATCCTCTGGGAACTAGATAAAAATGCAAATTCTTAGGACACATCCCAGACCTGCTGATTCAGCGACTCCAGTGCAGGGCCCAAGGCTTTGTATTTTAACAAGCTCTCCAAGTGATCATGATGACTGCTAAAGCTGAAAACCACTGATCTACTTAAAAGCTCTCATTGACTCCCACCTTCTTCAACTCCTCCCACCTGCCAGTGGTGCTTTGAGCAGGGCTGGTCCAGGCCTCTGTGCCGTGAGCTCCTCTTTGCAGAGCACACTGGCCATTTCCTTTTGTGGTGTCTCCTCCAGCCCTGACTAGCCTTGTCCCTCCTGCCCTTAGTGTCAGCCTGTTGCCCTCACTCTCTCTAGACTAGGAACTCTTGGAGGGCAGGGCCATGTCTTGGTTTGTGTGAACCCCAATACCATGCACATATGTGGCACCTGATTCAAAGCCATGACTTAAGTACTGTCCCCTGGGTCATCATAAGCTCCCTAGACACATGCTGGCACAGATTCATGGTTATTTCATTTTACTGTTGAGCTTGCTATTAATACGGAAGGGTTGGTGGGCCCCTGGAGGAGGCACAGCAAGCCCCTGCAGCTCTCTCAGACTGTGCTCTTGAAACGCAGCTTCTGGAAGTACCTAGAGTACATGGGAAGAACAAGGGAGCTGGGGTCTGATGAGCTATGCTGGGACTCTGGCTCTGCCATTTTTTAGCCCTATGACCTCAGAAAAGCTCCAAGACTCATTTTTCTCATTTGTGAAGTAGAATTGTTGTATTAAGGTTAGATAAGTTTTGTCCTAATTTGAGAGCCCCTGAGAGCAGGGCCTGAGACAATGCTTTGGATGCAGGGATTTATTACAGAAGGGATCCCAGAGAGTAGGAGGAAAGATTTGGGAAGGGCAAGTCAGAAAAGAGGAAACACTCATATAATTATTACTAAAGGTGGTGGGAGGGTCCATCCTGCTGAAACTTCTGAGAAGCACACAGAATGTGCCCCCAAAACTGCCCACCCAAAAGACAGGGTCATTTATCACATTCCCCACATCCCATTGGCTCAGAGCTCCCAAGGCTCTCCCTTTTACAGACTGTTGCAGAGACCCTCCAGTCTGCAGGTATGTGTGTTCTGAACCTTCAGGGAAGCCCAAGGCAGAGAGGCACAGAGGTGGAAGGTGAACTTGGGGTGGTACTGGTTTGTGACCTGCTGCTGAAACTAGAGGTAAGCTAAGGGGATGCACAAGGGGCCCTGAGGGCACCCACTCCAGTCTGTGAACACACCTACCCATCTGCCAAGAATGCATCTGCACTCAATATGCCAGCAAATTTGGAAAACTCAGCGGTGGCCATAGGACTGGAAAAGGTCAATTTGCATTCCAATCCTAAAGAAGGGCAATGCCAAAGAATGTTCAAACTACCACACAACTGCACTCATCTCACACTAGCAAGTAAAGCTCAAAATTCTCCAAGCCAGGCTTCAACAGTACGTGAACTGTGAACTTCCAGATGTTCAAGCTGGATTTAGAAAAGGCAGAGGAACCGGAGATCAAATTGCCAACATCCACTGGATTATCAAAAAAGCAAGAGAATTCCAGAAAAACATGTATTTCTGTTTTATTGACTATGCCAAAGCCTTTGACTGTGTGGATCACAACAAACTGTGGAAAATTCTTCAAGAGATGGGAATACCAAACCACCTTACCAGCTTCTTGAGAAATATGTATGCAGGTCAAGAAGCAACAGTTAGGACATGGAACAATAGACTGGTTCCTGTTCGGGAAAGGGGTACATCAAGGCTGTATGTTGTCACCCTGCTTTTTCAACTTGTATGCAGAATACATTATGTAATGCTGGGCTGAATGAAGCACAAGCTGGAATCAAGATTGCCAGAAGAAATATCAATAACCTCAGATATGCAGATGACACCACCCTTACAGCAGAATGTGAGGAAGAACTAAAGAGCCTCTTGATGAAAATGAAAGAGGAGAGTGAAAAAGCTGGCTTAAAACTCAACATTCAGAGAACTAAGATCATGGCATCTGGTTTCATCACTTCATGGTAAATAGATGGGGAAACAGTGGAAACAGTGACAGACTTTATTTTGGGGGGCCCCAAGATCACCACAGATGGTGACTGCAGCCATGAAATGAAAAGACCTTGGAAGGAAAGTTATGACCAACCTAGATAGTATATTCAAAAGCAGAGACATTACTTTGCCAACAAAGGTCCATCTAGTCAAAGCTATGATTTTTCCAGTAGTCATGTATGGATGTGAGAATTGGACTATAAAGAAAGCTGATAAAAAGCAAGAGAATTCCAGAAAAACATGTATTTCTGTTTTATTGACTATGCCAAAGCCTTTGACTGTGTGGATCACAACAAACTGTGGAAAATTCTTCAAGAGATGGGAATACCAAACCACCTTACCAGCTTCTTGAGAAATATGTATGCAGGTCAAGAAGCAACAGTTAGGACATGGAACAATAGACTGGTTCCTGTTCGGGAAAGGGGTACATCAAGGCTGTATGTTGTCACCCTGCTTTTTCAACTTGTATGCAGAATACATTATGTAATGCTGGGCTGAATGAAGCACAAGCTGGAATCAAGATTGCCAGAAGAAATATCAATAACCTCAGATATGCAGATGACACCACCCTTACAGCAGAATGTGAGGAAGAACTAAAGAGCCTCTTGATGAAAATGAAAGAGGAGAGTGAAAAAGCTGGCTTAAAACTCAACATTCAGAGAACTAAGATCATGGCATCTGGTCTCATCACTTCATGGTAAATAGATGGGGAAACAGTGGAAACAGTGACAGACTTTATTTTGGGGGGCCCCAAGATCACTACAGATGGTGACTGCAGCCATGAAATGAAAAGACCTTGGAAGGAAAGTTATGACCAACCTAAATAGTATATTCAAAAGCAGAGACATTACTTTGCCAACAAAGGTCCATCTAGTCAAAGCTATGATTTTTCCAGTAGTCATGTATGGATGTGAGAATTGGACTATAAAGAAAGCTGAGTACCAAAGAATTGATGCTTTTGAACTGTGGTGTTGAGGAAGACTCTTGAGAATCCCTTGGACTGCAAGAAGATCCAACCAGTCTATCCTAAAGCAAAGTAGTCCTGAATAGTCATTGGAAGGACTAATGTTGAAGCTGAAACTCCAATACTTTGGCCAGTTGATGTAAAGAATTGACTCATTTGATAAGACTGATGCTAGGAAAGATTGAAGGCAGGAGGAAAAAGGGATGACAGAGGATGAGACTGTTGGATGGCATCATCAAATCAATGTACATGATTTTGAGTAAGCTCCGGTAGTTGGTGATGGACAGGGAAGCCTGGCATGCTGCAGTCCATGGGATTGCAAAGAGTCAGACACAACTGAGTGACTGAACTGAACTGATTTGGGAAGACTGCCTCTCACATGGCTCTGCTGCTCTGATCTGAGATGGCCTGTTTAGCTGTCTGTATCCCCCACTTGACATGAGTTTTCTAGATGCCCATTACTATTCCTTAATGCCAAAGCAAAAGCAGTGTACAGACCACATCCTCGGAAATATCTTTTGAGTGACTGAATGAGCAAAAGCACGCTTCATGTAATAGAGACTCAGGACCATCCACTGTGGCACTAATCAGACTTCTGAACTGAGGGAGAGAATGTACTGCTTTATCATCAAGTTGCAAAGAATCATCCCAGGTGGCACGGTGGTAAGGAATCCACCTACCAATGCAAGAGATGCAAGAGACGCAGGTTCGATTCCTGGGTCAGGAAGACCCCCTGCAGTAGTAAATGGGAACCGCTCCAATGTTCTTGCCTGGGAACTCCCGTGGACAGAGGAGCCTGGGAGGCTACAGTCCGTGGGGTTGCAAAGAGTCAGATGTGACGAAGCACACACAGAAAGAAAAGAAATCCATTATGAGTGGGTTGCAATTCCTTTCTATTCAATATGGAATAACAGAGAACAGGCTTACCTCTGCCCTGAAACTACAACAAGCCCAGACAAATTATAGGAAACAATGATGCTCGAGAGTTCAGACTCAGAGCGAAAAAGAAGACTCATCTTCGAGAGAAAATGAATGAGGTGAGCCGTGTGACTGCCCCAGCTTAATGGCTGGAGAAAGTTTCGGGCAGCTGTGGGAAGCAGGGGTGGGAGTAAAGGATGGAGGGACATACTGCAAAGGGGCATGAGGAAACGTGTCTGGGTGATGATCAGTTCACTGTCTTTATTGTAGAGATTGTTTCACAGGTATGTACAGAACATGTCAAAACCTATCAAATTGTACACTTTAAACTATGCCATTTAATTGTACATAATCATACTTGGATGAAGTTGTTTTTAAAAATAATAAATTAGAAAACTGATATTTCTGCTGGGTAATGGAGAATACATTAGTAAAAACACATGTAGAAACTCATTAAAGAGCATGTAACGAAGCAACATCTTTCTTGTAAGATCCTTAGCTCTCTAGCTTTTGACAAATAATCTTTGTCGAAAATTTGGATCCAGTTTTCAAAGGAGGGTTCAGAATTTTGTCCAGCAGGCAGGCAGATTGAAAACATTGTAAATTTCACCTGAGTCACTCTCTCCTCCGTATCAGAGCCTGTTGCCTTGGGAAGGGCACACCTACTTCACTAGGCCACAGGCCAGGTTATCTCCTCCAGGGGATTCAGACGTGTCTTCCACATCCACTGCTCCCACTAGCGAATCCCCAGGGGAGCTTCTCGCAGCTTCCCTGCCACACCTGGATCACTGTCAACCATCTTTGAGATCTCTGACCTTAGATGCCCTCTGCATGTGCTCACTACCTAGAGGTTCAGGGACCTCTCAGGTGGGGACCTGGAGACTGGAGGTGCTGGCTCCTCCACTGACCACTCCCCTAGTGGATTCTCGGACCCCTAGTGGAATAATTCTCTCAGTGTATCACCCATTTCCCCAGCAGAATAGCTTCAGTTCTTAAAGCCACAATGCTTTCAGTCTAATCTCGTAAGCACCTCCTCCCAAGAAGCAAAGGACATCTCCAGGGCACTAAGCTGCAGTGTGTTCAAAGGATGCTTTTTTCTCTTCAGTACCTTAGGCTAAGTTTGGCCGCTGCACCAAGCCCTGTATGTACTAATGTGAGCGTGTTTTCCTCAGAGTTCTGTGGTCCTTCTTGACAACCTGTCATCATTCTGACAATACACTCCTCCTGCACACACCTAATCTTCCATCAAACTGTGCAACTGAATCTTCAGTGTGGACAGGGCTCTGGTTATTTTCTGTTGGGATGCTGAGCCCAGGGAAATTCAGCCTAGGTGGCTGGGGTGACTGTTACACTTCCCAAGGACCCCCAGGCTGGGCCACACAAAGCTCTGCAAAGGACACTGCCTTCTAGGTTTTGCCTCCTGTCCATAAAGCTCTTATAAATAGTTAGATGTAGGGGATTTTTGTGAATGCAAGTTTTCATTTATCTGGGATAAATGTCCAGGAGTGTGATTTCTGAGTCTTGTGGTACAGTGCAGGCCTGCATACTAAGTTGATTCAGTCATGTCAGACTCTTTGAAACCCTATGGGCTGTAGCCCGCCAGGCTTCTCTGTCCATGGGGTTCTCCAGGCAAGAATATTGAGCAGGTTGCCTTGCCCTCCTCCGGAGGATCTTCCTGACCTAGGGATCAAACTCAGGTCTCTCACACCTCCTGCATTGGCAGGTGAGTTCTTTACCACTAGCACCACCTGGAAAATCCACATGTATAGTAGAAATAGTTTTAACCTCTTTTCCAATTCTTATACTTTTATATATATGTTCTTATCCAATTGCACTGGCTAATATCTCAAAGGCAATGTTAAAGCATACGAAAGGTAATGAACACCGTTGCCTTAGTTGGAGTAGATCTAGTGTTTCCCCATCAAGTAGGATTCTGGCTTTGGGATTTGTGGCTTATATATTTTGACATGTTAAGGAAGTATCCATCTGTATTAGTTTCCCAGGGCTGCTTTGATAAAATGCCACAGACTGGCTGGCTTCAAGCAACAAAGTTCATTTTGGGAGTTAGAAGCCTGAAATCAAATTGTCGGCAGGGCCACAGTCCCTCTGTGACTTGTAAGGGAGAGCCTGTCCTTTCCTCCCAATAGCTTCTGGTGCTTTGCCCACAGTCTTTTTGACATTCCTTGGCTTGCAACTATGCTCTAGTTCAGCTTCGCCTCTGCTATCACGTGTTGACCCCTTCTGTGTCTATGTCTCTGTGTCTCTTCTGTTCTTATAGGGACACTGGTCATAGTACTCCAGTATGGCCTCATCTTAACATTACTAACTCTCTGCAGTGACTCTTTTTCAACCCACCCACACACAACAAAACATTCAATTCCTGCCTTTCTTTATATGTTGTTCTTGAGAAGACTGCTGGAAGCTGAATTTTCTCATGCATCCAATTAATTTTATAGCTGGGCCTGAAATCCCTGAGGTGTTTTTTTTTTTTTTGTTTTTTTTTTTAGACTTTAAAGTCTAGTGGTTTATGTCTCAAATTTGAGATTTGAACATTCTGGAGCAATTTTCAAAGTATACGTGCCTGGAGAAAATTCTCTGAGTCACTCACATTTCTAAATATATTGCAAATACATTGTATAGCAAATACATTGTATAGCAAACAGCCTCAGAAGATAGAGACAGTTTTGTCATCCAAGACAGAAAGAAGACATGCTTGGTGTTCAGCACAGTGAAGCAAAAGGGATGATATCTACTCATTATGAAAGACTCAGGTTCCCTGAGCTGAGTTCCTCTCCTGTTGTAACGTATGTGTAGATATCCTCTAGCCCTCTGTACACCACCTTTGAATATTAAGGCTGAGAGGATCCATATCAGAAAGACAGTATATTGGGTACTATTATTTCTGTGAGTAATAAGCTATCTTTACTCTCTGACCCAGGAACCTCATGTTTTCTATTGGCAACCATAAAACTGTGGCAAGCTAACTTATTAGCTTATAAGTAGAATAAAATGTAAGAGTCTTCATAGTTCTTGACAACATGATGGGGCATTTTAATGTGGTTATTTACTTTTTCTGAAAAATCTTCTTGAATACAGTTTTAAATATTTGTTGTTCCTGTGTTTGGTCATTTTGACGCGGGACTCCTCTTATATGTAGGCTGAATCTTCTTTGCCCATCTTCCTTTTCAATAATTTTCAGAACCATTTTGCTTCTTTTGTTTTTATTCTTTTTGTTGTTTTCCTTGTTTTCTGCCTTTCTTCAGTGTTCCTTTTCAAATTTTCACTTCAATATATTCCTCCTTGTACAGCTTGCAATTTATTCTTTATTTCTGAAATTGTGTCGCCTTTTTTTTCAGTTTCTTTCCTGAGTTCAGTCAGCTCATTGTATTTCTTTTGCTTTGCTCATCTTTGTTTTTAGATTTTTAATGTCTGATTCTAATATTTTAATTTACAAATGATTTTTAACATATGTTCAATTCATAATGCAACATGTATTCACTTCAATATATTCCTCCTTGTACAGCTTGCAATTTATTCTTTATTTCTGAAATTGTGTCGCCTTTTTTTTCAGTTTCTTTCCTGAGTTCAGTCAGCTCATTGTATTTCTTTTGCTTTGCTCATCTTTGTTTTTAGATTTTTAATGTCTGATTCTAATATTTTAATTTACAAATGATTTTTAACATATGTTCAATTCATAATGCAACATGTATTATCAGTTTCTTCCATTTTGGAGAAAGGGAGACTTTTGATCAGCTACCAGTCTTATATGGACTTAGTTTGATTTATTTTCTAGTTTTCCTATTCCTGAGCACTGTGTGGACAGAGTTCATAGTTTAAGAGTACCCTCTTCTCAGCTTTTTTTTCTTTTTTAATGGATAATAATGAGGGGGATGAAAAGGATCGGAATATCTTATTCTTTTTTTAATTTCTGTAGAATCAATATTTTTCCTCTCTTACTTAAGCTTTTCCTTCACGGTCAGTTCACAAAGGACATAACTCATCTCTTTATTTTAGTATCTCCTAGAAGCTCTGCATCTCTGAGGCGCCAGTTCCAGTCTTGTTCACTTTCAAGCCATTTTCTCTTTGGCTGGTGCTGTGAACTACGATGTCCGAGACCTATGCTCAACTTTTTGACATTTACTATTGTGCTTTCTTTTCTCTGGGAGTAATTCTGTGGGTGTGTTATCTATGTCCTCTTCCTCTAATTTACCTTTGTGCAGGTTCTCATAAGCCCCTCCTCCTCTACTCTCCTACCTCTAGGAGCACAGACGCTCTGCTGAAATACGCGCTTCCTTCTCAAGTGGCAGTTCGTACAGTTTGTGGTGGTCTCTCTATCCTAGAGATGTAAAGGTGTGGACCAGGGATGAACTTACTGCCTTTTCTCTTAACTTAATTGATTTTTGGATATGAGGTAGAAAACTAAATGGATGCAGAAAGTTGCCATTATTTTTCAGACCATTCCAAATATTTTAAATGCTTGTTTTTAATTTTCATTTGATCTATAGTTACTTAGAGTTTGTTTTTAAATTTCATAATTTACAGGTTTCTAAAATTATTTATCTATTTACTTTCACCTTAACTGCACTGGAATCAGATATGTGGTCACTGTATTATTATTGATTCTTTAAAATGTACAGAAACCCAATTAACAGTTTACTTTTGAGTTAGCTTTATACATGATCCTTATGTGTCTGAGAAGATTGTACATGTTCTAATTTCTTACTACAGGGTTCTCCCTCCTTCCCCATATACATACATACATATATAGGATCAAGTTTGTTAATTATAGTGTTCAAATACCATGAAAGATTTGTTGTCTGTTTGATCTAATTACTGAGAAAAGCATATCAAAAATTTCCCAATGTGATGTATGTTTATCAATTTATGCTTGTTGGTCTGTCAAGTTTTGCTTTATATGGTTTGAGACTATGTTATTAAGTATATTTTAAAAATATACTTAATTGAAGATTTTATCATTCTATCTTGATTGACATTCATCTTTTTTAAAAATATGATACTGATATAGCTATACAAGCTTTCTTTTGGCAAATATATAATTTCCATCCTTTTATTTTCAGCCTTTTCATGTCCCTTTGCTTTAGTGTGGCTCTTGCAAGCAGGATGTTTGAATTTTTCAACTTAATCTGATAATTCTACATGTTAAGTAGAGAGTGTTACACTTGTATCATGCAATAAACGTACAAAATAATGTATGTCAAAGTTATTTTTTACATTTCCTCTGCTTTTATTATTTTTTTAATTTAGATTTCTTTTAAGGAACTGATTTATCTTTCTGTAAAATCATATTTATCTGGAGTTTAGTAATTCTTTCATTTACATTTTTATGTTCTGTCAAATTCAAGTAAAATTAAATATATTATTACATACTCATGTATAGGTATACATACAAGTATATCTATTTATATCTATTTTTCCTACAACATATATATTGCTTTTATAATCCAAAAGTTATTTAGAGGTAGTTTAATATGTAAATGAATAGATAAGTGAAATCATATCTTTCTTTATTTTTAACATGGAAATGATGTTGTTATAACCAGGTAGAGTTATCAACAGCCATAAAATGGAAATCACCTAAAGGCAGAATCTCCTCAACTTCTCCTGCCCTGAATATTCTCTGCTGAGATTAGTAAATACCTGCAGAAAAATAAAGCATGCTGTCAGGAGGTCGTGAACTGAGTTGTTGTAGTGGGGTTATCAGATTTAGCAAATAAAAACCTTATGCAGGATATACATTTATGAACAATTTACACACTGTTTATCTGATATTCAGATATAACTAAATGTCCTGTATTTTATCTGGCAACCCTAGCCTATGGATTGCCCTTTCCCACGCATTTCACTGGAGAGTGGAGCAAAGCAGATGTCTCTCCCCTGTAAGCCCATGACCTGTCTCTGCTGAATGGATCTGGGAAGAGGTCCGCTCTCTATTTGGACACCCACACTCGCTATCTCTTATTTGCTCGCAGTCTCTCAGAGACCCCTTAGCGCTTAATCTAGGGAATGAGGACACTCTGCCCTTGGTTTTCAGCCTGCTGGAATTTCTATCTGACCCTTGCCCACAACCCCAGCACCAGCCTACCACACACAAACACACATCCAGACTTTCTGCCAATGTCAGACCTCAGGAGCTAGAACCAGTCAGGGAAGCCCCACTCTGAAGGATTATGGCCAGGTTCTGCTTCTTCCCTGGGCTCAGGAAAAGACTGCTAACCAGTTGCCCACTCAGGAATTCCTTATTGAAAAACAACAAATTTATTGATCCCAACAGGTACAGGTTTCTCAAAATCACTGGAATGTCCTCCTGGATCTTCCTCTCCAATCTTTATACAGGAATTTTCCTGCTCACAATTATTCAGAAGTTTCTGTTGTTCCTTCTGCTATGCCTAAATAATTATAATAAGCTAATAATTAACTTTTGTACAAAACTCTAAGCTCTCTGTGTGTTCTTTTATTTGTGACAATTAGTTCCCAGTCCAGCTCTGACTGCAAAAGCATGGGCTCTGACCCTGACAGGCTTGAGCCTGAGGTCAAGGTCACTCACTGACTAGCTTGGCTTTGACCAATTCACTGAGCCTCTCTGAGGCCTCTATTCCTCATCTATAAAATGGGACTCGGACAAGTGACTTTGAAGCAATCCATATTCTGTTAGACACCATTCAGGCTCACAAGGGAAAAAAAAGTTGCAAACTCCATGTTTGAACTAGCTCGTACTCTTTTAGAAGCATACAAGAAAACATGCAAACTTCATTGGCGACAAAACTAATTAGACAGATTTCAATATATCTTTCACGACAGTCAGAATGCTGATTGGAAAGGAATTTCCAGACACAGAGTATTGCAGAAAGGAGTGACTTTATTAAGAACAAAGAGCAGAGATAATGTGGAGCACAGTGGTCCAAATTCCTGATAGACCAAGAAAAGTCGACAGGACAATGTTAAAAGAGTGAGCCAGCTCAAGGTAGTGCCGACTGAAGGGAGAATAGATAGCGAGGGGCTTAAAAATACAGTGGGCTGACTTCCTGAAACACCAGGGAGTTAGCAGCCAATTTTTATAGCCTCAAGACAAAGAAATTTCTGCTAGAAGGGTGGCGTTAGGTAATTGGTTAGGGAGCTATAGGATGAGTACCAAGGTGGGCATTTTTGCCTAACTTGGCATCAGGAAGCTGGCCAGTAAGGATCAGGGGTCTTTTGGCAGCAGTTACAATGGGGCTCAGTCAGTTCCAGAGATGGCCTCAGTTCTGGGCTCTACTTCCATGAGCCCAGTGCAAGACCACACAACTGTGGCCTTGGGATAGGACTCCACAGTGTCCACAGTAGATTAAATGAAGAATTTAATTTAATTTTATTTAATCCTCACAACAGTAAGAAGTAGACTTCTTTTAGTGAGAAAAGCAAGATGGGAAATAATATGTACAATGTGTAACATTTTGTATAAGGAAGAAGGAATATGAAAACATGTTTATTGTATTTGCTTATTTTATAGAAATAATACACAGAACTTAATGAAAATAGTTAAATCCAGTGTGAAGATTGGGGATGGTGATGCAAAACACAATGGTTTAGGACAGGTATAGTCTTTCACTATATATCATTTTATATTTTTTGGATTTTGGAACCATATGATTTGTATTTTGGAACCCATTCAAAAATAAAGATAGGAAGTTGAACACTTTTAAAATTTAAAAGTAAAGTCCACCTCTAAAAGTTGTCAGTTAAAGGAAACTATATATGCAGCATGTGTGTGTGTATAGTATTATAGAATTATGTATTTAGATAGAGAAAATTTTGCAAGTTAACGTCTAAGGAAAAAATAATCATGCATTATCCCAATGCTCAGAGGCAAACCTGTTAATATTTTTCATATTGTTTATCAATATTTATATTGTTATTTAAATATTTTTACATAGGGAGTATGTACAGTTTTTTATCCTGAATTTACCTTACAGCAAAGCCATCCTTTGTAACTCCTGTTTTTGATATCTGTAGTATACTTAATTATGTAAACGACCTATGTCACCTGTTTACTTGTCTGTGTTCCCACGGCCCTATCAACTCCCCAAGGACAGGGGCTGTGCCTGATTCATCTTTGTGTTCCCTGGTGTGATTTGTGGAGGGATCATGATAAGTATCTATTGAATAAATGCACACACTATTTGACCAAAATTATCTAAGGAGTCACTTATTGTTGGGTATTTGGGTCATTTCCAGTTGTTTTTACTCCTCTGAATAATGCTAGCACAGTCATCTGTATCTATGGATCACAAATCACTTATGCACATCTTTGCTTGTTTCCTTAGGCAAAATTCCTAGAAGTGGAATTACTGGCTCAACAGATAGGAAAAATTTAAGGTTGTTGAAATCACACTACTAATTTGCCGTCCAAAATGTTGTCCCAATATGCACTCTCGGCAGCTGCCACGGGAGGCCTGGTCCTGACATTCACTGAAATTAGGAGCTCCTGTTCCTAAAATCTTTGCTTATTACAGGGGAAGAGAATGGCATCCCATATGCAATCCTACTGCACTGAAGTTTCTTTAACCTTTTCTTAGTGAGTTTGAACAGGTTTTCAAATTTTCTCAGACATAATTTTTTTAAATTTTTTTGCTCATGCACTTCATACATCTATCTACTTGAGTTTTCATATTTTTCATCTGTATCTTCTCATTTTAAATTGTGAATCTCTCTGCTTGGCTCTTTCCTCATAGGTTACCTAATTTTCTCCAGGGAATTTTTTAGAGGTTTAGGGGAGATACATACTATGGAAAATTTCCAATAAACAAAACAGTAGAAAGAAAAGTACAACAAAGTCCCAAGTTCCTGTCACCCAACTTCAACAACCTTAAACACTTTGACAATTTAATCTGTTTATCATGTTTCTTCTCCAACATACACAGACATTTGAAAAACATTTTTTTCCTAGAGTATTTTAGGCAAATCCTAGACATCACAGCATTTTCCCCATAAATAGCCAAAGCATTTTTAAGCTGCCATATGAGTATTTCTATTTAAGAAGTGCACGGATGGATTGACTCCACAATAAGGAATTTATTTATAACAGATTGGAATCCTGCCCTCTATCATTTCTCCACATTCAATGACTCTTTCTTTATGTAAACATGGCCTTTGTCTTTCTTCAGCCTACCTGCGTGTACTCCATGGGAGACTGCTGAAATATTGCAGCCATGAATTTAGTCCAAATGAATGCCAAGGCCTTTTCAGAGTCACCCAGGTCTGCAGGAGAGAACCATCAATTTGCATTTGCTGAGCATATAAACAACTCATCTCCAATGCCTGCTAACTGACTGCCCACCATCATCAAACTCATAATTCAACAGTGTTAACGCTGTTAAGTCTTAACTCATCTTCATTAAATAGCAGCTTGCTTTGAGACGGGAAACAGGTTGATTTCCGTCCCCTCCCCACGAAATGGCAGCTTCTTTGTCAGTCTGGAAACAACGAATCCCTCCGCAGACTGGGCTTCCTGTTTTAAGCAGAACTCAAGACAGTGGCAGTATTTTTATTTCCTCTCTTGGGACCATTTTACTCAATTTCAAATATCTATAGAAATCAGAGTCCAGAGAAACTTTCTCAAATGGGAGGACTCTAGGTGTGCAGGGTGGAAGGAGAGGGAGAGCCAGCGTGAGCGTGTGTCTGCAGGACAGCAAAAGTCGGTTTAAAAAATAAGTGCTTGCAAAGACAGAACTGCAGCCAGGCTGGAAGAAGAGAAGGCCACGCACCCCCCGTGCTCTGGCCTGCCGTTCCCTGTGCTAATCCCGGTGACAGCAACAGAAGCTACTGGAATCTGAGCTGCCCGGCCTGACTTCAGCACCTGGCGCGGGAGTCCAGGCCTGGGGATCTGGGCAAGTTATGCTGTGGGAGCAAAGAAAGCCCAGCTTGGTGAGGCCCAGACCCACCATGCTGGGGATCCTGAGGCCACTCCAGAGATGTCGACATGCCTTTCATGAACCAGCACTTGCCTGCATTCTGAGCCAGCTCCTTTGCCTCTCCTGGCCTGGTGTGCTGCAAGGAGAGGAGCTCGTCCCCAAGATCAGGGAACATTCTTGCTGTGCGTGTGCATGCTTGTGTGTGCATGTGTGCATATGTGCATATGTATGAGTGTGTGTGTGTGTGTGTGTGCGCGCGCACGCACGTGCACGCATGTAAGTGTGCTTGTATCTTGCTCTTGCTTCAGGAGCTGGAAGTTACAAAGCATCACCTTCAAAATGAAGCCTGCTGTCAAGTGGTAAACAAGGCGGATTCTGGGGATTAGAATGTCAAGCCAGGTCTTTGCTAACATGCACGGTGGCCGGATGGTGCCCAGAAAGGTTTTTAAAGGCTGGAGGCGGCACGAGGTGTGTGAAACCAGAGCTTTCCCTTTCCGTGGAAAAAGCAAGGGGAACAGGAGGAGACAGGCTCCCTCACACTGAAACGTGTTTAAAGAAGAATCATTTGAATTAAAATAGATGTGCTCCCGAAATAATCTTGTTTTGAAAGCTCGGAAATCTTAGGAAGAGAAAAAGGCTATCAGTACACTTACCCTTTGAATCCGTTATGGCCCTTGCTATTTATAATTTATTTTTCCTCCGTGTGGCTTAAAATAATCAACAGACATTATCACATTAACTCTTGCAATCCCCCTCGCCCTGTCCTTCAGGCCAGAGAGGACACAGCCCCAGCCCCGTGGATGTGGCCTCTCCTGCCCTGGCGCCTCTGAGCCCCCTGGCTGGCCCGGGCCCGGGAGAACATTCTGGCCACCACAATTCATGGTCTTTCCTCGTCTGCCCCAGCGCCAGGTGGCAGGGAGCCTGCTGGAGGACGTCAACGCAGGAGAGCCGTCAGGACCCCAGAGACGCCCCAGGCCATCCCCTGCGTCAGTGTCCTAGCGGTGTCACTGCAAGGCCACAGCAAGCTGCTGTTAACAATACAGCTCTGGCATTCACAAGTTGTTTTTACTTTTTAAAAAAGCAATTTAGAGAAGGGTAAAGTTATCTTAAGAGAGGGTGGGAAATAGCAGTTCACACAGTAGGTATGTGTTAACTTTAAAGAATTCACATAAAAATTTGTATTATCAGTTTCTTTTGGAAAACCCAGGGCTGGGGTCAGCCCTTAATGGGAGCTAAGTGTCCCTGTCCCTACAGCGAGAGCAGGGCTCTCTCTTCGAGTGACACTGAGTTCTTGAGTGGGCACACCACTTCCCCAGGAGAGATACAGCAGGCCCCCTGCAGGCTTCTGGGGTGCGACCTCTGGAAGGCAGGAGTGGAAACTGTTTTCCTGGGATAATGTCTGTTTTGTATAGCCAAAACCTATACAATTTCCAGCTTCCCAGGGGGTGTTAGTGGTAAAGAACCCATCTGCCAATTCAGGAGACATAAGAAACACGAGTTTGACGGCTTGGTCAGGAGGAAGAAATAGCAATTCACCCCAATATTATTGCCTGGAGAATCCCATGGACAGAGGAGCCTGGTGAGCGGTAGTCCATAGGGTTGCATGTTGGACACAAGTGAAGCAACTTAGTGCGCACGCACACACACACACACACACACACACACACACACACATTTTAAGAAAAAAATATACAAAGTTAGAGATACAAAGTTAAATATAAAACAAATATTTATTTAGAATGACAAATTCTAATTGACAAATTGTAAATTTGATGACAGATATCAGTGATGACAATTACAAGCTATACAATGATAACAATAACCTTACCACAAAATCCTGAAGAATAATATAATTTAAAAAAAATAATACTTCAAGCATGACAAACCTCTTTAATACTCTTTTAATGCTGTTTTTTGACTGTATACTCTTTGATTAAGTCTTCTTATGAAAACGATTGTGTAATATTTTCTCTAGAAAGACTAGATAAAAATTCACTCTTTCCTTTAGATCAGCTGTTTGAAATTTGGTTTAAGTTATTGATAGCATAAAAGAGCTTCTTCCAGCTTCACCTCTCGTTACTGGTAGTATCACATGAATTTTTAGGATTGTTGTCAAATTTAAGAAAACTTTTATCAAATTTCTTTCATATCTGAGGTGCTGCTATTGTGCTTGAGGTGTGAAATACTGTTATGGGCCTGTGCCTGTAACACAGCAATTCTAATCAGTTTTGTTTTACATGATTCCCATTGAAAAACGGAAAAGGACATATAGTACAATTATAATTGTCTGTTCTGCCTTACTGAGTATATTCTTGCATAAGTGAACTTCAGTTTTGACTAAGCATTGATGAGAATTGAATCCATTGCTTACAATTTTATTTGCTGAATAATTAGAAGATTATCTTACCATAGTCTGTGTATGTTTCAAGCCTTATGTCTCCTACATTACTCACATATTTCAGGAGCTGGATGCCTCGGGTGCTGAGAGAGTTTGCAGAATGGGCAGTAGGCACATTCTTGGAAGTCATTCCTACACTAGCATCGCCAGCAATGATTTATCATTGACAGTGATGTAAACAGCAGAAATGCATCCCACTAAACCCAAACTCAACCCATCCAACTCAAATCGTTGTAACAGACACAGAAAAGCCCTTAGCCACTCCAGTGCCACCAATGACACAGAGAGAAGCTTGACAGAGTAGACGAGAGGATGGAGAGTGACAATGGTTGGACTGTTGCAGTTCAAACCCCTCAGCTTTGCAAACTTTACAAATATGTGGGCCCATCTGCATATATTGTGAAAGCCCCTCCATAGAGTATTGAAGGGAACTAGAATTTGAGAGGCCCAAAGTCAAAGCTTTACTCACTTATGGGTGAATTAGCCTCTGATGGATAGTAACAATCTCACTCCCCACTTTCCTGAATGGAGAAGAAAGATGTTAGATAACTAGTAGAGATGCTGGACTTTCACATCACCCGCAGCACCTGGGACCTGAGCCAGAACCTGGTGTGAGTACCCTTTACTGCTTCATCGCGAGTTGTGGTGCTTGTCAATTGTTGAAGAGACCTTACTTCTCCAAAGCTATCTTTTGGACTTTTGTCAAAATCTGTATCTTGTGGAGGAAATGCATCTTTGCATTTCAACTCAAACTCATCCATTCAGATGGCCTTGCCCACCAGATGACCCATCACAGAAAAATGGCAGAAGACTGCTCTGCTGGTGGGAGACCCTTATTTGCAGAGAGAGGTGAGAACTGCCTGAGCATATTGGGCTCAAGATTAGATGCCTCCTGAACCATCCTTAGCCCAAAGTGCTTTCCACAGAGACTCAGAGCAGAGTCTCAGCTTTAAGGTAGCTCTATAGTTTCTTCTCACACCTGGTGAAACACACATGTACAGATGGGTCTTACTTAATGTGTTGGTCAGGTATTGTGCCAATGTTGTGTAACCACCCACTTCAAAACCCGATGACTTGAAACAATCATCATTTATTCTTGGGGACTGAAAGGTTGGCTGGAGAGGCTCTTTTCCCTGCCATAGGATTGTGAGCCTAATGTGGTTTGCTCCACACATTTCTCATCTTCCTTGGACCAGAGGACTAGCCTAGACATGCTCTTCTCAGAGTGATGGCAGAGGTTCAAGGTGATGAGCAGAAACATGTGAGGCCTCTTAAGACAGGCTTGGAACTGGCACACTACAGCTTTCATCCACATGCCATTGGTCAAAACAAATCCTGTGGTCAAATCAAAGTACAGGAGGTAAAGAGTACTCCATTCCTAAGGCTATGGCAAGGGTGTAAATGCAAAGAGGAGTGAAAACTTGGGTCAGTAATTCAATCTTCCACACCTAGCAAGGAGCACAGATGACAGATGGGCAAGTCCAGCAGCCCACTGTAGAGATGAGAGAATTGGGGAGCGCCACAGACAACACAGCTTTAGCAGGGCATTTGGCAGGGGCCTAGTGGACAGCTGGGTAGATTTATTGCTGAACTACTGTGTCCAAAGAACATTGACTAATGGATTGATGTCCATCTGTAAGAGGTTTGCAGTGGCATACCATTAACTTCTGCCCTGCCCCACTGTTTTACCCACATTTTGGATGTAGGTATTGGAATGATGTCTTACCAGATCTGCAGGTGATGGCCTGACTATCAGTGAAGAGCATGATTAATATGTTTTGATGGCAATTTTAAAATTCAAATTGGTATTAACAGGCTGGATTCATGGGTCCAAAGCAAGAATGAATAAATAGAAAGGGGAATAATATTTACTGAACATCTATTATATGCCAGGCACATGTTTTATTTAATCCTTGCAACAACACTTTGAAGCAAATATGTTTTTCTTTTTCAGATTAAAAAACTATATCCTAGAAAAAAGAATAAGCTACATCCAAATCAAGCAAAAGGAAGGAAACAAAAAGAAGTATGAGAATAATAAAACAGAGACTAGAAAAACAATAGAGAAAATCAATAAAACTAAAGTTGCTTCTTTAAATAAATATCAACAAAATGGATGAAACTTTAGCTAAGCTGATCAAGGAAAAAAGGAGGAAACTCAAGTCATTAAAATCATGACTGAGAGGACATTATTACTGACCTTACAGAAATAAAAAGTATTATAAGGAAACACTGTAAATAACTTTACACCAATAAATTCGATAACTTAGATAAAATGGACAAATTTTTAGAAAGACACAAGTTACTAAGACTATCTCAAGAAGAAACAAAATCTGAATGGGCCTATGACAAAAAATCAAACAAGTAATCTTAAAATTTCCCATAAAGATAAGCAGTTCTGGTCCAGAGGGATTCACTGTGAGTTCTATTGAAACTTAAAGAAGAATTAATACCAACCCTTCACAAATTCTTAGGAAAATTAGAAGAGGAGGAAATATTTCTCAACCCATTTTATTAAGCCAATATTACCCCAACATCAAAACCAGATAAAGACATCATACTTGCACACACCAAAAGAATCCTACAGAATTGCTATGACTAAGAGAGGATGAGATGGCTGGATGGCATCATTGACTCAATGGACATGAATTTGGGTGAACTCTAGAAGTTGGTGATGGTCAGGGAGGCCTGGTGTGCTGCAATTCATGGGGTGTCCAAGAGTCGGACACGACTGAGCGACTGAACTGAACTGAAAAATATAAAAATCCTCAACAAAATATTAGCAAACCAAAACAAGCAACATATAAAAAAATATATGCCATGAAAAGTGCATTATCTTTGTATTATCCCAAGAATACAAAGTTGGTTTAACCTTCAAAAATCAATTAATATAATACACCATATTGGGTTTCCCCCATAGCTCAGTGGTAAAGAATCCACTTGCAATGCAGGAGATCTAAGAGATGTGGATTTGATACCTGGGCTGGGGAGATCCCCTGGAGAAGAGCCTGGCAACCCACTCCTTGCCTGGTGAATCCCATGGATAGAGGAGCCTGGCAGGCTAGAGTCCATAGGGTCTCAAAGAGTCAGACATGACTGAAGTGACTTAGCACAAGCACAAGCAATACACCATATTAATGGAATAAAGACAGAAGCCATGAGATAATTTCAACAAATGCAGAAAATGTACTTGACAAAAATCAATACATTTTCATGATATAAGCACTCAACAAACTAGGAGCAAAAAGGAACTTCCTCTATCTGCTACATGGCATTTATGAAAAACCCACAGCTAGCATCATACTAATGGGTCAAAGATTAAACACTGTCCCCTAAGATTAGGAACAGGATAAAGTTGTCCATTCTCACAAATTTTTTAAAGCATGTACAGGAGTTTCTAGTCAAGACAATTAGGTCTGAGAAAGAAATAAAAGGCATCAAGATTGGAAAGGAAGAAGTAAAAGTCCATTTTCAGATGCCATTGTCTGTTTCGAGAAATACTAAATGCTTAGGTTTAGATTTAACAAAATTAAAAAAAAAAAAGAAAGAAATAGAAGACCTGACTTGTTGAAAGAAAATAAAGAAGAGCTAAATAAATGAGAAGACATACAATGTTCATTTTTTGGAAAACAATATTATTAAGATTGCAACCAGAAGTAGGAGTTGGGGACGAACTTGGCAGTGGCGTGAAGCTCTCAAGTGATCAGGAGCTGCAGAGGGACACAGCCTTCAGTGTAGTACTCACTCCTGTCTGGGTACCAGCTCTCCACTGCTGCCTCACACCAGGCTAACTTCAGACCTGAGGCAAGCAGGTCTGTGGGATGACGCATGCGGTGGGGTACTTGTGGCAAGAATCAAAAGGAGAAGGAGACCGCAAGGATAGGCCCAGAAAAATGATCAAGGGAAAAAAATTTCATCATGGTGAATATCCACTAGGAAAAAAAAGAAATGGAGCAGCCCATGCAGAGTAGACAGGAAGACTACCCTTTGGAAGGAGGTGAATGTCACCAGCCAGCAGGAAATCATAGAGGGTGACAGGGTCACAGACTTGCCCCTAATTTCCCATGGGCCATGCCCAATAGGCAGGAAGATGATAGGATCAGTGGAGATGGAAATGATATGAAAATTTTCATAGAGGAGTTCAGAGA